>JAJMGC010000033.1:0-194019 GCA_030574995.1 Suhomyces maxii
TCTACCACTTCTCTGTTCCAATTTCTTTTCCAAGTATAGGCAGTTTGTAAGCTGATATCATTTAATTTTGCAGCTCTATAAACCGAGCATCCCTCTTCAATAACCAAGTGCCAAACCCGCTCCTTGACTGCATCAGGGTAATACCTGTAAGGTCCTCTCTTGATTTTCGAAATCATATTAGTATCTTCTACACTACTGATATCTACATCAGTCTCAATTTCCACATCGTCAACTAAATTGTTAATTCTCTTGAACTCACTATAACTAGTACAATAATCTAAGGAAGATCTATCAGACTCTAGTACCATTTCATCCAGCATTAGATCAAATCGATTCCCAAGACCATCCACATACTCATTTTTAAACTTCTTGGCCTTAATATCCATTATGCTTATATACATATATTTATACTGATCACATAGATTGAGGCAGGAATTCCGGTCACAATCTACTAATTTCTGGTGGTGTTTTACCACTCAAATGGATGAGCTTCAAACAAAATAGATGAAATTAAGTATCTAAGTAAAACCAAATTCCATCGTACTGGCAGTCGAAGTAGTTACCATAAGTTATTCGTCTATAGTAGGTTTGAAATAATAAACTATATAGTATGAACAATTCCGGTCACTGGTATGAACCATTTATTTCCGAGGGTATGAATATATCCGACTCGAGGTATGAAGTATAATAAAAAAGACTGTAATAATAATCATTTTATCACTCACCAAAAAAGTGTTTATGCTATAATATACACTACTCATCCAATTGCATTGAATCAGTACCAATTTGTAACTTATAAGGAGAACATTCCTTAATTTTAATACCAAATCTCTTGTCCTTACTTAATTCAACAATTTGGTTAATACTTTCAACATATTCACCAGCTAATTGGAATTGAGAATGAACATAACTTGGTTTACTTGTCTTTTCACCACCAGTCAATCTGATAACTTCGTTACCGTTTTCATTAATAATTAAGGTAGTAGATTCACGAACATTTGGAATATTTTGTCCATGCTTCAATAAATTCTTTAATAATAAAGATGAAACTCCTAATTGAGGTAATGGTAATTCCATACCTGGTAAAACTGGTTTATCCATATCCATACCATGTTTACCAGTTGGATTAGCACTTAATAAAATCTTATTGAGTGGTATGAATTTAGTGATTTGAATAGGCTTGTTTTTAACCAAGTGACGATTAGTTAACTCAGATAATCCTAATCTATTAGTTCTAATATCCTTCTTAATCAATTCTAATTGTTCTGGAATATTTTCTTCTTCTTTAATTGGGAATCCTTTAGAAGTTTGAGATAATTTGAATGGGAAAACAGAGAACCTCTTATCAACATCACCTAATAATCTTCTGGAAGTTTTAAGTCTTAATTGATGGTTAATAGCATAATCTCTGATATGTAAAGTACTCTTAGCATTGAAACCTTGTCTACTGTTCTTACCAGTGAATTCATCAATTTCTTCCAAAGTGATTATACCAGCACCTTCAACATCATTAAGAGAAGCCATTCTAATATCAATTTGATAAACTTCACCTGGGGTAATAATAAAATCATCAGTTGGAATAGCACTGGAATTATCAGTACTCTTGGAAGAAGTAACATTAGCAGCAAGAACTAATTCTTGACCAACACTTTTTTTCAATAATTTTTCTTCTTGATGCGATTCATCCCAGACAACACCCTTGAAGTCTCTTTCAGCAACCACACCTTCAGCTTGACCAGCTAAAAATCTTCTAACTCTTCTGATTTTAGAACCTGGAACAACAGCACAGTTGAATGATTCGGCAATAGAGTCAACAATAGATCTAATTTGAGAACCACTTACTCCATTACCTTGTAATTGTTGAGGTAATTTTTCTGGTGATAAAGATAATCCTAATAATGCAACCATAGTTTCAGTAGCAATATGAGCTGCACAAATGGCATCAGCTTTAGATCCTAATAATGGTCCGGTTGGTTTACCTTCACCACCTGGGTAAATGACAATAGTATGAGAAGCGTTGGCAGTGTAACCATCGATTTGAACACCTAAAGAAATAGTAACAACATCTCCAACACTCAAAGTGTATGGTTTTTCATCATCTAATTCTGGTGAAAATCCATTACTTAATTCATTAACATCAACAGTGGTTGGACTAGCAATTCCCTTTTCTCTAATGACATTATTATAAGTTCTTCCCAAGAGTTTGGTCAAGTAAGAGTCGGTTAATAAACATAATTCTTGAACACTAATTGGTGCTGATTTTTGATAATGGTATGAATCATTAACCAAACTAATGGCATATTGTAAACCGGATTGGGTGATTTGACCGGCAACTCTGTATTTATCTAAGACAGAATCATCAAGGATATTCTTCTGCTTTAACAAGATGTCGGCATCATCTTGGTGGACTGCAAGTTGCATGGTTGATGGGGTTGATGGATAAAGAATTATAAAATTTAATTTTTCATCTCATCGCGATGTGCACTCACTAACAAAGTTACATAGTAAGCGAAAGTTAGTGAGAGTTAGAGAGGTGAGACTTGGACCAAACGTGTGTGTATGAAAAAGAGGGAAAAAAAAGAAAGAACAGATATATTGGAAGATAATAATATTGAATAATGGAAATGTAAACCATATTGGTATTGCTTCATCTTTTTTGCATTATTTTTGGCTGGCTCAATATTGTATAGTTATGTCAAATTACAGTCTCATCGCACCAAAAATCGGTCCTACCTTTGCTTTTAAAATACGTAAATTAATTTAGAGTTTGAGCTATACGGATTTTCTTTTAATCCTTGATTAAAAAATAAATCATATTCAGTTCAATCATCAGCGTTTTCTTCACATTCTTTAAATCAGATACTCTTCAGTTTCCTTTGTCTGATATTCAAAAAAAAATGGCGACAACTGCAGGATTCGAACCTGCGCGGGCAAAGCCCAAAAGATTTCTAATCTTTCTCCTTAACCACTCGGACAAGTTGCCAGGTATCTACTAAATATTGTTGCACGATAGTTGATCAGAGTAGTAAATTGCAAGTTGCAAAACTCATTAAAGGAAGAGTTTATGGAAGTATAATGAGAGATTCCACTGCCATAGATGTATGTGAACGCAAAGAGAATAAAACATTCACCGGTGGAATTATAATGGTTTTTTTTTATTAGAAAGCTTAAAGCTATTGCTGTTTCGAATGCTGAGAAGACCAATTAAAACTACATTATAGTTCTGTATTGCTTTACTCTATTTGAATCAAGATGAACAATCTGATTATCAGCTCAGAACTATGCTTATACAAAGCATTTATCTTAGTCACAACAACCTAATTAACAATTAGGTTTGTACTGAAATGCTAGTACATTCACTAAAATTACAAATTCTCTATTTACAATAAATAATCATTGATGCCTGCTACGAAGATTATGGTCTGTCTGGTGTGATACAGACGTTAGTTTCGGTACTTCATGTTCTTTTCTTTCTTCCCTCTTCAAAGTCTTTTGTTCTTCACTTTTTTCATGTTTTAACTCCCGTGATTTTTCTGGTTCTTTTTTGGTTTGCTCATCCTTGATTTCTTTCTTAGGCTGCTCTACCTTAAGTCCAACAACTTCTATTTTTTGTTTCTTTTGGGGTGGTCCTTCTCTCTTGAAGAACAGAGTAATCGAGGCAGCTGGTTTTGCTTTCTTTAATACATCTGGTCCTTTATTGGAAGGATTACCAACCAATTTTCCAACGGGATACCCTTCAACACCAGCATATGCTTTATTTGTGGCAGAATTTAAACATGTATCTAACATAGATTTATTCCAATCGGTCTTAGGATTGAGCCACTCATCCCATTCTGGAGTACCTGGCTCCAAAAATATAGGCTTTCTGCTATGGATCCAAGACAAATCACCAGTATCTGTTTTGAGAGCTGGACCAGTAACAATAGTGAATGAAGATAAATATTCTCCCTTGATATTAAAATTTTCATTATAATTGTGGTTATGCGAGTATAATCCAGCCAAGTATATTATTGGACTACGGTCAGAATGGACAAAATGAGGGATCTTTTCATTTGGAGTCTTTAACCATTCAAAATATCCTCGTATTGGTACCACACAGCGACTCTTTTTTCTACTACTGTTCCATTGAGCTTGGTTTTCTGCCAATGACTCCTTTCTGCAATTGAAGTATCTACCACTGTACCTTCCCAATTCTCTCGAATAAGGGGCCCCTTCAGACATGCCCTTTGCGCCCACAGGTGTCTTATCGTTTGGCTTGGCCCATGTGGGGATGATCCCAAATACCAGCGACTCCATCACGTATCTCTTATCGGCGCCATGAGAGTCTTCAGCCAAATACACAATCAATGAAGTGTTGGTAGGGGCAATATTATATGATTCATAGTAATTAGAGACCTTGGTAGTATCAATCTGGACCTTGGTAGTTCCATCTGGTCCGTCCACGTTGCTTTCGTAGATTCCTTCTTCTAGCGCCTCTAGTTCTTGATGATCTCCTCTACCAACTAAAGCAGTTTGATGGAATTGACTTGGCAAATCAGCCACATTCTGAGGTTAGTACAAGTCAACAAATGAAACATCCAAACATCAATGTCTGTCTCCCGGTTCCTGCTCTACTTACAACTCCTAAAGCAAATCTTCCACACATGTTGATGTTTATATGGGGAAGAATCAAGTGGCAATACAACCGAAAATATATTGCTGCGAAAACCAGATGGGACTTCATAACGTGATACAATAGACCATCAACAATAGTAATTGCTACAGGGCACTAAAATGGCAGAAGAGGGAGGATTAAAGACATCAAGCGAGATGCCTGTATTACAGTCATGTCACTTAGTGTGAGACGGATATTGTAGTGGTATATCAGTGATTGTAGGTTAGAAATAGCGGACTATTAAATTATCAATTAAATTATTAAATTATTAAATTATTAAATTATTAACTATTCTATATTACATGGTATCAGGTATTCTGAAACTCGTTAATGTATTTTTACTCATGTTTTGGTTGATCATCTGGTCTCTCTGATCCCTCGTTCAAGTCTGGATCATAATAATCATCTTCTTCTCCAAAATATTCTGGTTGCGATTCCCGATCCAAAAACTCGTCGTATGGATGGCTGAAATTATTGGTACAGTCTGGGTCGTCGGAATACTCGTCCTTTTCATTCCCATCAAAATATTCTGGTTGGTCTTCTTTAGGTAGATTCTCATCATATGAATGTAAATGGAAAGTTTGACGATACTCTTGCTTTAATTCTTGCTTCTTACGTTTTTTAAAATCACGATAGTCTTTATCCATAGCTTCGGCCTTTTCATATTCCACTTCTGGCACCTTCTCGTCAATTTGAGTTCCAAGATGAGTTTTCTCGACAAATCTAGTGCCTTGTAATTCGGGGGGAAGGTACTCTTGTTCCACCTTTCCTTGCTTAAAATTAGGATTGTATCTGTAAGAATCTCCATAGCCCAACTCTTTCATAAGTTTGGTAGGAGCGTTTCTAATATGCATAGGTACAGGAAGCTTGGTATATTCTGGATGCTCCTTCAATAAAGCTTGGGCTGTTCTTAAAGCACGATAAGACTTGGTTGATTTGGGAGCTCTTGCTAATTTCACAGCACAATGGGCCAATATTATTTCTCCTTCGGGCATACCAACGAATTCAACTGCTTCTTTCGCAGCCACCATAAACGGTAAACAGGAACTATCTCTAAGCCCGATATCTTCACTGGCTATTACAATCATTCTTCTTAATATAAACATAGGGTCTTCACCTCCAGAAAGCATTTTGACAAGGTAGAAAATTGCAGCATCCGCATTTGAACCCCTGACTGATTTATGGAATGCACTTATGATATCATAATGAGATTCTCCAACTCTATCGTACATCTGATGGAAATTTCTGGAACTTAATAAAGGTTTAAGCATATCTGGGGTCACATGGACAACGCCAATTTTTTCGTCTTTACTTGTAAAATCTTCTGTGGATAAATAAGCATTGACAGATTCCAATAAATTCAATGCTACTCTTGAATCTCCCATCGCCAATTCAGATAAATATGTGACTGCATCCTTGTTTAAAGAAATATAGTGAAGCTTACATAAATTCTTTCTGAGCTTGTTGACCTGATAAAGCCCTCTATTTATGACTCTAGAAACTGCTTCTGTGGACAATGGTTCCATGACAAAGGTATGCATTCTTGACAAAAGGGCATTATTCAAAGTGAACGATGGATTTTCGGTGGTGGCTCCTATGACCGTAACTATACCCTTTTCAATTACTGGAAGTAATAGATCTTGTACTCCCTTATTGAATCTATGAATTTCATCTAGAAATAAAATTGTTGATCTTCCTGTCAATGATTTTTCGTTTTCTGCATGAATAAATGCTTCTCTTAAATCTTTGGCATTACTTTGGGAACCTGATAATTCAACAAATTTACTGGACGAATTATTGGCGATGATTCGAGCCAATGTGGTTTTACCAACTCCTGGAACTCCCCATAAAATGAAAGATGGAATTTGATCCGCCTGTATAATATTTCTTAACAATCCATTCTTGCCTAGTAATTTCTCCTGTCCAAAATAGTCATCTAAAGACTTGGGACGAAGTCTTTGGGCCAAGGGTATACCAGCTTCTCGCCTCAATTGGGCAAGTTCTTCGCTTTTTTGTAAAATAAGAGATTTTTTTGGAGGCTCCTGTCGTATTGGGCTCGAATATTCTTTATTAGGGCTCAGTAATATTTGTGTGGTATCGACAACTTCAACAGGTTCAGGTTCTTTCTCTTTCTTGACAAAACTAGTATTGAGCACACTTTTGCTGGAACCATTGAAGCTGATATTTTGGCTATTACTAGGAGAATCATCTCCAGTAGTTTCTTCTGCTTTTTCACTTTCACTCCGCTGTTTTTCAGACTTCTCTTTCTTGAGTCTCTTTTCTTCGATTAATAATCGGGTCAATGAAGGTCTGTTCTTAGTACTCTTATCGACCTTTGGTTTCTTCGAGTCCATCTTCAACCCGAGCGACAGGAACATATTGCCCCTCTTCTTGGTCGTTACTTCTTCTACCACCACTATATCGTCTCCATCTGGTGATGGCGTCTCCAATTTGCCTGACTCTTGTGAGTCTAAGCATATATTAACATGCCGCTCTAATTGTGATATGTTGAATACCTTGGAACAAATGGGACACGGCGTTTCCATCTTGAATTCCTCCCAACTATGCGTATACGTGTATTATGCTTGCTTCAACTGTTTGGTTGCGCTTTTGGGCTTTTGGGCCTTTGTTCTCTCAGCTTCTGGTGATACTTCGTGAGTGAGAATGATCTGGCTAATGGCGTGTGACCTGTAAGTGTATGTCTCCTATCGGGGCATTAAACGTCTTGATAATGGCGTTGACTGTTGAATAGAATCTTCTAGAACACCTTGGATTCTGCTATGGTTCACCGCTTTCGTCCCTCTTGGTGCTGGAGTGCAAGTAGTACGGGTCTTATTTGGTGAAGGTTCTGTGATGCGGTTTGCAGTTAATTGGCAGGACGCGCTTACTGGTACTTTATCACTTTCATCATCGCCACCACCAAAGTAGCACCAGGAAGAGGATCCAAAACACCCAAACACCCAAACATCACCACTTCATAGGATGTCAGAAACCTTACTTTCCAGAACACTGGAAGACCAGGACTTCAAACGAAGAAAGTCCCCCAAACTCCAATCCCCCAAGAAGGCCAAACCAGGACTTTATTCCCATGAAATACAAGATAAGGTTGAATCATCAGATGAAATAGCAAAACAGTACAAAAAGTACCAGAGTGCTCCTAAGTTCGACTACAATAGCGAAGAGCTCTTCTGTATATGTCGAAAACCCGATCATGGAGAGCTTATGATAGCGTGTGATGGATGTGAAGACTGGTTCCATTTCAAGTGTATGAACTTGAACTCGGAATATTCCAAGTTGGTGGCCAAGTTTTACTGCAAGTTTTGCCAGTGGAAGGATTTGGGAGTTACCCAATGGAAGAGAAAGTGCCGTTTAGAGTGGTGCTACGAGCCTATTCGTACCAATTCCAAATACTGTAATGATGAACATGGAGTCATATTTATGAAGGAGCATTTGGTCACCAGAAACAGGGCCATTAATGATTTGGAGGCTGGAACTATCAAGGAGATCTTGAAAAACGCAAAGACTCGTGATACTTTACTTACTTTGGGGTCCAAGTTCCCGGAATTACCAGAGGTCGAACAGTTTAAGGCCAATCTGGACGTTTCAAAGTTTCCCCAATCAGTTCAAGACGATTTGGGAATCATTAATAAGAAAGCAAAGAATTTAGAAGAATCTGTCGAGTCTACCACCAAGAAAATGGACGATTTAATTGTCATAAAAGAAATCGTCAAGAGTATAAACGATAAGTTAACCGATAACTTTGAAGAAAAGTCTACAGGCAAGAAGAAATCAAGACCAAAGAAAGTTGATATTTGTTTATACGATAAATCCCTAAATGAAAACAACTCCACCGGAACCATTCTAGAAGAAATATCCAATGTTCCAGAAACGGAAGCCACATTCATTTTATTAATCCGAGAAAAATTGAACGACGAAACTGATCAAGATTGGTTCAAAGATAAGTTATGTATTCAAGACAGAAGAAAATGTCTTCGTCACAATGGATGGTGGAATTTAGTCAACGATGAATTGGGCAAGCAATTGAATGAATTGAACATGAAGACTGAAAAAGTCCAGAAAGAGAAGGACCAGATCTTGAGAAACTACAGTGTAAACATATACGAGTCCAACAAATCTACCGATTAAATGCTTGGAAAATATCTAGCAATTGAACAGTCACTTTGATTTTAGCGAGATATTCCCTTTCATTACATTGTCATATATATATTCATATATACACATCGATGAACTAGAAGTGGTATTATGTGATCAGATCAGTCAAAGAACCGGCTTCTTCCTTGGAAGCTTCTTTAAAACTATTATAGACCGTTTGGACCTGAAAAGTCAACACTTTATGGCATTTATGAATCGTTTTTCATACCATTGATGGTAGCAACGATCTTTCTGGCGTGTCTATAAGTTCTGAATTCACACAAGTAGATACCTTGCCAAGTTCCAACAGCTAACCTACCATTGGTAATAGGAATATTCAAACTCACACCAATGGTAGAACTTTTGATATGTCCAGGCATATCATCTGGACCTTCGTCTGCATGGATATAAAAGTCACCTTCTGGAACAAGCCTATCCATGGAGTTGGTGAAATCTTCCCTCACATCAGGATCATAATTCTCATTTAAGGTCAATCCAGCACTGGTATGTTGTAAGAATAAGTTCAACATTCCTACTTTATAATTCTTGATTTGAGGTACTTGTGCGAGAACTTCCTCGGTGATGAGGTAAGTACCTTTAGATCTGGCTGATAATGTGAATTTGGCCTGTTCCCAACTCATAATGATTCTTTTGATGACTTTTGGAATTGAGTTGATTGGAGCAACTGTTCTATAGATCGCATCTATACTGGCAACCACATCACGTGAGATCATACGTCATTTTGTGATGATGATGATGATGATTATGATGTAATAACTGTGAAGCAAATTAATTAAGTTGCTTCTACAAATGTGTAAATTATTTTTTAATATACTGATAGAGTCAATTGCAATTGTAGTTGCCATAACATGTAAAATACAGGTTAATTTACTGGCACAAATTGGATAAATTGAGCGATTGAGAGAAGCAAGGCTCTCAAAGGCAAGTCAGCAACCGATGTATTAATTACACTATATTACCTTGGAATAGAAGATATACCTTCCATCAAAACTCGTTTGGTGTGCTTTTGTTGTTAGACATTTATTGATGATTTGACTATACTAACGAGATCCAGCCAATTCACGTGAATTAGGAAGTTCCGGTGACCTAGTGAGTGGATAGTACCCAATTTAAAAGTGGACAAAACTCCGAGAATCGTTCAATAAGTTATCAAGTAATTTAAAGTGCTCCGAATAAGGGAAATAAATTTTTTTGAAGTCTGAATGATCTTGTATAGGTAGTTGATCATCAAGTTGTAGAAGTGAAAAGTTTATCACGTGCCGTATACCCGGATCTCAAAAACTTCATTTACATCGTCCAGCCCAAAGAAATTCCAACAACACATTTATACAACATACTAGCCACCCTGTCTCCAAATCCTGAATCTACTTTGATGTCCTTTGAAACCTGCATTCCCTTGCTTTCCCACTTCTACTGTTCCCCATCACGCAAGTGGATTGGTGTTTTGTTCACGTGACGTGATCGAGAAATATGAAAAATTCGACGGTCTATCTCCAATCAAACACCATACGCCATGAGATCCGTCAGAAACATAAGGCCAGCGTTACGTTTCTACTCCAAGCCTGCTGATGGGCTTTATCTTAACCCACACCAATGGAAAGGCCTTCCAGCGGATCAAATTTTCGAATTACACAACACCAGAAAGTCCAAGATGGGTCAACACTATAATCCTAATGATGAAGAAAGAATGGCCATTTTATCTACAATTCAGGAGTTATCTAGAGCCCCACTGCCAGCATTAGAGTACGTTTATGAGATTGACAACTTCAAGGAAAGATTTTTGACTGAAAAACAGAATGAAACCAAAGGTCAACCAGCCAAGAAGAGTAATGTATTAGTTGCCAATAAAGGTCAAACTCCACATGAAAAACGTCGTATTGAAAACTTGACTCGTGTGAGTGCTTATGAAATGCCATTACTTGCCAAATTCCGTCAACCATATCAACCAGCAACCAATACTCCTCTTAAGATTACTTACAACACTGATTTTACTGATGAATCATCTAATGAATTTAACCGTAAGGTCAGTTTGCATGTTCAAATTGAAGAACTTGGTTTGGATGACAAACAAATTCATAAGTTCAAGGTCTTGGCGGGTAACAAGCTTAATCTTGGTACCAATGTGTTTAGACTTAAGACTGGTCAATTTCCAGAAGCTCCTCAAAATGTTCGTTGGTTAGTGGATACTTTCAATAAGCTTTTAAAAGAATCTAAGGATTTGACCAATGACTTATCTGATATTCCTGTTGATACTCGTCACATGAGGAACCATACCAAGAAGCCAGTCCCAACTTTCCCAGAATCTTGGAAGAGACCTCAAGATGCTCCTATTCAAAAGCATGCTGTTGTGCAGAGATTAGTGGAGAATGTTAAGAAGCAAAAGGATCTTGTTTACGTCAAGGAATTCAGTCCATAATCAACCACAGCCATTGGGCTAACCAGCTTTCTTGGTTACCAGTTGGACTGTCCATAGTGTATATAGAAGACATAAAGAACATACAGATAAGAATTGTAGATAATTAGCAAAAAGAAGCAAAGAAAAAGAACAACCAGATTGAGCAGAATTATCAGAACCATCAGAACCATCAGAATCATCAGAACCATCAGAACGAACCGAGAGTGCTAAAATACCTTATTCCGGGCATTGATAGAGTGAAAGTCAACTTAGACCACTTCATTATGGAAGCTTATCGAGATAGATGAGGTCATGAGGTTGCCGTACTCGGTTCCTGAATAAAGATCGATTACGGACTCTTTAAATATTTCATATTGAAAAGAAGAGAAAACATTTGAGCTTCTAACAGTTTTTTATCTTCTTTAATTTCTTTGTCCTGTTGATTTAATTCGGAATATTCAATAATGACAAAATAACAACTTTACGATGACTCAGTATAGTCCAATCTTAATATAGGGATAGTCTGAAGGGCTATTTTTATTGATTTCCACTCATAACCCTATTCCTTTTAATTGATTAATGTTTACCATCAAACTGTCTCACTTAATGGCTGCGAATAATACTATTAGACTAAGTCCAAAGACACAGTCCCTACCGAAATACACCCTAAACTTTAGGTAAATTGCTAGGTACTAAAACCACGAACGTAGCTGGAATTTAGATTTCTTCTACAATACAATATTCTAGATACTGTGGTACCGTCCATCTATATAGACTAGTACTAATATAGGTAGTATGAAAGCCTAAAGAGTATGAGAGCCGACTCTGTTGAATGTTGCCGTGTTCTCTGAAGAAGGCAGCAGATCCCGAAAAAAGCCCCTAATGATCGTATTTACGTGCATGTTCTTACACTCACCTAATCGTTGCATATAAACATCTCGTCTTTCTTCTACTCCCTTTCCTTCTCTGCCTTCCCTTTCTGTAGGTAAGGTCCATAGTTAACGAAATGCGCGTATGACTGGAGGAACAAGTTGCCATTCGTTTGGCCCTCACACGACCCCAACTCAAAAATCAACATCATAGCCTTGGGTGTCTATCTAAACGTGAATATATCAGATTAATCATCAGACTCGGTCCCACTTGAAGTGTATCCTTGTCCTGTACCACCATAGTGTCCATAGCAAAGCCCATACGTGGAAATCTCCCGTTAATTTTCCCTTATTAATCACCTAATTTGCCTTGGTCTTTGTTTTTGCAATACATACATTTAACTCATAATGGCCAGTGATTCACATACAGCGTCCACCACGCTTGATGATATCATAAACGAACTTAAACTCACTTACGATGCTTCCATCGGATTGCTTGATGGTGACTCCTTAAGAGATATACCCAATTTAAACACATTGTCCAACTTAAACAAGTTATTAAAGAACTTAAGTCGTGAATTATATGAAGTGGAACAAGTGGATGAAGTTGTTTTAAATAAAATTGGCAAAGTATTAAATGGAGAAGATCCCGACACCGAGACTCTCGAAAACAGAAGCAACAAAGAAGAAGAAGAAGAAAATGAAGGTGAAAATGAAGAAGAAGAAGATGAAAATCTTAAACGTGATTTGGATGATGGAGAAGATTCCGAATCCAAGAGAAGAAAAGTTGATGAAAAGGAAAATGACGAAGAAAAAATAGATAATGAGGATGAGTCCGAAAGAGTCAACTCTAAAGATGATCCAGTTCCTCCAATTCAAAGTGGTTCATATACTCAAAATAATGATACAAGATTAAAGAATCCAAAATCAGAGTTTGTAACATCACAAACATTATCAGCAGATACTATAGAGCAGTTAGGATTATATTCCGAAAATAATAACGGGTTGGAAACTCATGGTAAAGAATACTTAAAGAAGAAATACGGAGTTTCTTCATACCCAGAAAATGACTTACAAGATTTACTTCCTGGTAAAATTCCAGATATAGATTTTTCCAAGGGTAAACCTCCAAGTAACCAAGTTCAATTCACCACTTTTCAAACTTATATTGAGCCATATTTCCGTGCTTTTGCCAATGAAGACTTGGACTTCTTAAATGAAGACGATATACTTCCTCCAGGATTTGAAAAAACCGACTATGATCCAAATATCACTCCACTTATAATACCTAAATTGGGACCACTTTACTCCGAAGTGTGGATTGATGAAGATGCTTCATTAAGTACAAAATTAAATTCTCCAGCATATCAACCATTATTACCAGATTCTTACAAAGCTAAAGGATCAAGTGATCAAATCACCGATGAAACTTTATATACCGAAGAAGTTTCATGTGGTCCATTATCATCAAGATTATTCTCAGCTATTTTAGGTAATGATGAAGCTGGCGAAGAAGACGATGAAGAGAAAGGTGGTTCGGACAATGAAGGTGGTGATAAGTCTATGGAACCAACCAACGAAGAAGATGTTGCCACTAGACTTAACAGTGGAGAAGACTATAAATTGACCTCCGAAGTGAATGATTTCAACTCAATTGAAGATCGTTTGAAACGTGAATTGAAATATATTGGTATTTTCATGAATTTACCAAACTCAGAAGAAGATGCAAAATTAAAATTAAAATCTCGTTCAAGTCTTTCAAGTAAAGGTTCCAGTATTATTGATGATGATGAATGGATCCGAAATAAAGAAGATGATGAGGTTTGTGCTGAAATCAGAGCATTACAAAAACAACTTAAAGAAAGTTCCAATAGAAACAGAGTGAATAAGAAGAAATTGATTCCAATAATTGAAGAACAAATCGCTTATCAAGAATATAGCACTATTTTGGAAGATTTGGATAAGCAAGTTGACCAAGCTTACATCAAAAGACTCAAGAGTAAGAACAAGAAGAAGAAGCAACCAGGAAGTACACCTACTCCACAACAACATGCTGTTAACAGTGGTTTGAAGGGACTCTTGGAAAAGAGAAAGAGATGGATGGATAACATTGGTAAATTATTTCCTCCTCCTGAAATAATGAAGAGAGAACCAAATGATAGAAAGTTGGTCAGGGAAGGCGACGCAGTTGAAGAAACAGTCGAAGAAGATAACACCGAAACTGCTGAAGAGTTGATTGCCAAACAATAAGTCAATTCAATCCCCAATCCTCTTGATTGGATAATAATCATCATCTACATAACAGACACTGTGTGCTGTAAACCAATAGCAATTATTCTTGCATGACCATGGATTGGTTAATTGGTACCAAATTATAGCTTCTATCATTAATTCATTGGTAAAAGTACTTCTACAGTTGGTTCTAGGGAAACTTTTACCACTATACTCTAGACCTAAATATGTATTATTACATGTATATACAAGAGATGAAGCCGTGAGAAGTTGTAGAAAACTGATTGAAACAAATTGTCAAACAACTAGTGGGTAAAAAAGGCTTTTTTTTATGGGTCATTAGTCAGCTCATTAAAGCTATTCATAAAGACATACCCTTTTGAATATCATTATGAGATGGCAAGGATTTCACATTACCAACAGCAGATAAAGCAATTGGTTTATCTCTTAATCTATAGTTAGCCCAATCAACCACGTCCTTTTTGGTAATGGCTTCTACTCTTTTGAAAACATCATTAGGATCTAATCTGTAACCAGTATTGACCAATTGTCTACCAATATCTTCAGCAATAGAAGTAGAATCATCTAAAGCTAAGACCAAAGAAGCTTTTAATTGAGCTTTTGATCTTTCAACTTCTTCTTCAGTGATATAACCTGATTTTAATCTACTCCATTCTTTTAAAACAGCATCCACAAATAATTTTAAGTTTGCATCTTTTTCAGCTGTGAAATAAATACCCATAAGACCAGTATCAGCATAAGACGTGGTATAAGCCATATAGGAGTTTGCAATAGGAGTATTACCAGGGCCACCGGTGGCAGCAGTAACAGCCAAAGGAGAAGGGGAATTAGAACCTATACCAATAGATCTATCCCAAGTACCTATTATACCATTAGCAACTGAAGCAGTAAAGAAATCAGGAGCCGACCATGAAACACCTTCAACAGCCAATGCAACATGTGTAGATGGTAAAGAATCATCTTGAATACGGATTTCATCTCCATGGAAAACTGGTAAATCAGTACCACCTTGAGAAAAAGGACTTTCATCCTTTTTAATATTAGCAAAATATTTCTTACCCATTTCAACCAAATTTTGATGATCAACATCTCCAACTCCAATAAGAGCCATTCTATCACCTTTATAATTGGTGGTAATATAATTGACCAAATCTTCTCTATTAATGGTTTTAATTAATTCTCTTGGACCTAAAATGGTTCTACCTAAATCTTGATTTTTATAAGTAACCGCATGTAAATGATCAAATACAACTTCATCATACATTTTATCAACTTCATCAGATTCTTGAAGAATCACATGTCTTTCATTTTCAATAGCTTTTTCTTCCAAACGAGATTTGGTTAATAAATCACTTAAAATATCTATATTTTGTGAGATATCTTTAGAAAGACATTTGGTATAATAAACCGTATTTTCTCTTGAAGTATAAGCATTAATTTGCAGCCCAATATTTTCGATTTCAAGTTCAAGATTAAGTTGGGTTCTTCTATTAGTTCCTTTGAACGCCAAATGTTCTAAGAAATGAGCTGTACCACTACTTTTAGGATTATCAGCTCTTGAACCAGCATTAATCCACACACCAACGGTGGCGGTTCTGGTACCAGGCATGGACTCACTTGCCACAGTAAGCCCGTTTTCTAGGACGGTGGTTTTGTAGGTGGGCACAGGCAGAGCAGCCGAGGCCAAACGACGGACCCCGCTAGCGAGGGGCTTCATGAAGGAGGATCTAAGCATTGGTGATGCGATATAAGAGTTGGGGTCTAGATCTGTAAGTAGTTGGTGATGACGAGAGCCGGGGAAGGGCACGTGATCTCAGACTTTCCAGCTGGTCCAATACCTCAGTAAAACGGGTAAAAGAATGCATGAAAAATGAAAAAAAGAGACAAAATCACTCAAAATAAGCAAGAGTATCATAAATTTGTCTTTTCCTTCTTTTTCCACCCCTTATCATCGCCTTTCTCTGCTATGCCCTCTTATATAGACCCCCGGAATTCGTCGTCGCGAATTTTCTCAACTTCAAAACAATTCTTAATTAACCGTTAATTTCTACCCACGAACTAACACTACCACAAACCCGTCCCCAATGTTCACCACACCAGCCGTAGTCATAGACAATGGTTCCTACACCACCAAAGCGGGGTTTGCTCTGGAAGATTTGCCCTCGCTTGTGTTTGCCTCCAACTACCAGACTGAAAACGACAAGGTGCTTATTGGCGAAGACATGAAACCAGAACTTGAAGTAATGACTTTAATAGATAATGGATTAGTCTATGACTTTGAACATATTGCTAACAACTGGGAATATGTTTATAATAATATCGACAACCATAGTGCCATTGATCCCAAAGAACAACCATTGGTGATGACTGAACAACCATGGAATACTTCAAAAAATCGATTGGCAACTGCTCAATTGGTGTTTGAAAATTTACAAGTGCCAATTTTCCTGTTGGTGAAAAACCCATTATCGCAATTATATCGTGTTGGTAGACTGACTGGTTTAGTAATTGATATTGGTTCATCGATAGCCAGTGTTACTCCAATATTAGATGGTATTATTCAAACCAAATCTTCATTCCACCTGAAGTATGCTGGTGATTTTTTGAATCTTCATGTTTTAAATTATGTTCAATCTAAAACCACTTTAGATGCTTTACTTCCTTCCCAATTTAAAGATGCTACTGATTCTTTCAAGCATTATTATACTAGTCATCATTTCTTACAAGAATATAAGAATTTGACTTTAAATTTCCAAATTTCAGATTATCAATTATATAATCATAAACATATTTCACTTTCTGATCAACCAAGTTATTTAGAAAACTTATTCCAACCAAATTTGAATAAGTTACCAGATATTACTATTCCTGAACCAGTGGTGGATAAACCTCATACTCATGGGTTAACAAATTTAATCTTTTTATGTCTTAAAAATTTAGAAGGTGCTTTATTACCAAGTGATGGAAGTGCTGGTAATGGAGGAGGCCATAATAAACTTGCAAGATTTAATGAAATTTTCAAAGGATTATTATCTAATGTCTTAATTTCTGGTGGTTCGTCTTTAGCAAATGGATTAATTGATCAAGTTATAAATGATTTAAGAATTTTAACTCCAAAATATTTCCCAAACTATACATACAGTCCTTATTCAATTTCTCAGATACCAAATTTAAGTCCTGTTAATGATATTAATGAAGTTTGGGATAAACAATTTAGTAGTTGGTTAGGTGCTTGTTCTTTAGCAAGTATGTTGAATGATAGTAATCAAGAATCCATGAATATTGCCTTGGACAATTGGTTTGTTACCAAAAGCGATTATGAAGAATTAGGTGAAGATTTGATTTTGGAAAAGTTCAAATGAACAAAAACATAAACAAAAAAACACAAACTAAATGTCAACACCCAAATACAACAACCATCAGAAAAGTTATTCTTATTCTTCTCAATTTAGACTACTTTTGTTCTAGCACTTGGAAATCATTAACTGCTAATGATACTTGTGCCATATGTAAATTAGGCAATGCCATAAATGAAGATCTAATAAATGTATTACTACGTAGATGTAAAATTATAAATACAGGATGTTTTGCACGATTCAAACTGGCATAAGTTTTAACTAATTATCATCGGTTCATTGTCAAGTGGAAGACCACTAGTGACAGGAAAAAGGGTTTAACCTTTAATTTATTTCACTACCAACTCACTTATAATCGTTAGTTTTGGTGGAAATCAATGTCTTTTTGTTTAATCCTTCCAGCTAACATACTTACCATCATACTTTGAAGTATCACCATGAACACTGAGAATGGCTTCAATTTTTTCCTTAACACCCAACTTGTTGTCCGTCTTTCTTTGGAAGTGCTTGCTAATTTCAAATGGAGTTGGCAAGTAGGATCTGTTGGAACCATCGTTACCGGTGATGTAGTTGGCTACTTCAGTAGCATTTGGTAAACCCATATTAAATGGATATTGCTTGTAATCTATACCGTAATACTTGTTAATCAAAGGAGTTGGTAACTTAACGGTCTTAATAGAGGAAGATGTGGTATCCTTGATGTATTTTTCATCAATTTCAGAAGCAGCATTCCATTCTGGATGAGATGGTTCTTTAATCTTCTTGATTAATTTATGAGATACACCTTTGACAAAATCATTCTTTTCAACGGGTTGATTCATGATGTTGGTAGCAGAAATCAATTCTAATTCTAATTGCTTTTTAATGGTGTTCTTTTCACCTCTGTTTAATAATTCAAATGCAACCTTAAGAGAAGAAGTTGGCTTAACAGATAACTTCTTAACAATTTTTTGAGAAAACTCAGAACCTTCTTTATTCAAGTAGTCAAAAATAGCATCAACAGATGGTTGACTGAAGGCAGTCTTAATAATTTGTAATTCTTCAGGAGAAAATGGATATTTATAAGATTCAGGTAATTTATTTTCAGTGAATTCTTCAAGAACTTGATTAACTTGAGAAAAATATTCTGCATTATTAAAGATAATTTCAGAAGAAATGGTCTTGTTATCATTAATGGTTGGAGGTTGTAAGTTGGATAATCTATTGATTAATTGAGGAATTTTATCAGATAAAACGTAATGAGTAGCAAATCCAGCAAAGTAAGAATCTAAACCAGATAAAATTTCACCAGTCATAGCATAATAATAGCCCAATTTATGATCTAATCTTGGTAAAAAGAAAGTGGTACCAACATCCGGGAAAAAACCAATATCCATTTCTGGCATGGCTAATTTGGTCTTTTCAGTAGCTACTCTAAATGGAGCATGAACAGAAAGTCCAACACCTCCACCCATAGTAATACCATCCATTAATGAGATGTATGGTTTGGAATAAGTAGAAATAAGATAATTCAAGTTATATTCCTTTTGGAAAAAATCACTGGCATAATCAGGATTACCATTAATGATTTGTGTTGCACATTCAGCAACATCACCTCCCGCACATAAAGCTTTTGGAGAATTAGAAGTCAATATCACCACATTGGAAGAGGAAGATTTGGCATATTCTAACATACGAGGAGTTATAAGTTCAACCATTTCAGTGTTTAAAGAGTTAAGTTTTTTAACTCTGTTTAAATGAATTAATCTGGCACTGTTCTTGTTGGAGAATAAAACCACATCTTCACTATGGCCATTGACGTTGTCACTAGCAGTAGAAGCGGTTGGAGCGGAGGTACTGGCCATTCTGATAAATTGAGGGCGTTTTAATAATGATCTTAGGTTCGATCTTAACATTATGGACTATGTATGGGGGAGATTGCTAAGCTTAAATAGAGAACGGGTGGGGTAGTTTCCGTGGATGGTCTTGTGAAAAGTTTGTTAGCGGTAGTGCGGCTCACAATCAAAAAGCCAACATCGCTAACTTTGATTTGTACCACAACTTGTTTAGCGAGCGAGTCAAGCTAGGCGGTTGGGTAACATTGTCGGGTGTATGTGTAGGGTAAAGGTGAGAGCAATTTGCATGGTATTTTAGAGGGTCAATTGGTCAATTTGGGGTGGAAGCTGCGATATTATGAGATATTTGTGGGAGAAAATCGGGTACACTGTAGGAGAACAAGGGATCGTAGCACCATGGAAATCGCACTGGGCTAAGGGGGGCTTCTGCACTAAGGGAACTTTGACAGTGGGGCTGGGCTCACCACGAGTCTCACTAATTGTGTGTGTGTGTGTGTGTGTGTCTCCCTACCCCCAATAAAGTGATCAGACCCTAAAATGCTCTAAACCCCGTACCTCGGTTGTGGCGCTTAAGCGCTTATCGCAATATGGGGATAATCCTTATTTTTCCCCCATACTACTCCTTAATGAGGTTATTGGGAGTCACCAAAGGTGATTGGCTGCAAATAATGGTGGGAGTAGAATGTATCAAGAAGGGAATGTGGTACCGGTACCAGTGGTGAATACCGGTAGCAGTAGCGGAGCTGGTAATATCACAATTGGCCTGTTTCTGGTGTGTTCTTGTTTCTTACCACTGCAACAAAGGAGTATTAAGCGACAATCACAATGTCTACAGGCGAGTCAATGTATACTTCACCCCAGATTTCGGGCCTGGCCGTGGTTCACCAGTCATGGGGATGATACTCGGAGTCAAATTAGTTAGTCTCAATGGTACCATTTTGGGTATAACTAGACCAATTGGGAGATTATTGGGTATGTTCTACCAGTGTTTCAATGGTCTACATAACCTTGTTTCGCATGTCTACATTTCTTTAATCCAGAGCATTTTTGCTATAAACCTATCATTTATTGACTAAGGTTAGTCCATCCAATACCGAGAACCTTTGGATGGTTCAATTAAGACTACTAATTCTTTTTTTGCAATCTAAATTGTAAAATGTAAGTTACTTCTTAATTCTCCTTTTATTCTGTCAGACAAGTGAGTATTGGTTCACCAAATAACATTCTTGTCTTTTGTCTTCTTCATGTTTCTTTCCCTTTTGCTTCTTCTGTGCTTTTATTTGACTTGGGTGTGGTAATTGATACTGGTAAAATATTCCTGTTTGATAAGATGCTAATAAAATCAATTTACCATTAAAACCAATCTCCACTTTATTCTTTGCATCTGAAGATGCTGAATGTGGCGGAGGGGGTGTATATTCTGGAAGCTTGATATATGCAAATGAACGTCTTGGGGGTTCCCAAATTAAATTATCAAAATAATCCTTATAAGGGAGTCTTTTAATAATTGATTTTGTATAATGATTATTAATTAATTTAGAAGTTTTCTTGAAATTAAAATTAAAATATGATGAAGAAGATGCTGTTGATGATGAATGATTGGATTCTTCTGCTCTTGGAGTTTTTTGTTCAAGTAATAAACTTGCCAAATTATCATTTAAATTTTCTGATCTTTCTTCATCAGAATCTTCATCAGTATCTTCAATATGTTCATGACCTTCTTCATTAATTTTAAAGAAATGTATAGTATTACTTTCAGATCCACATCCTAAAATAGTATTTTCACCATCAAAACTTAAAGAATTGATTCTTGCAAGATTATGGCCACGTCTTAAATTTACCACTTGTGATATTTTTAATTTTTCTTCTGTTTGTTCCAATTGGAATACTCTAATAATGGTTCCTTTCACAGATGCAGTTGCAATGTTTCTATTATCTCCAGATACCGTGATCTTGGCGACTGCCGAATTATGAGCTTTAAAGATCAACTTTGGCTTCATATTTATCGTATCGTATACCAAGACCCATCCATCACCATCTTTCTTTAAATCATCAAGAGTCACACCATTTCCGATTTTCTTACCTATACTTGAACCTTCATTCTTGTGAGTTATTTCTATAATTGAATCTAAGGAACATGTCATAGCTGTAGAGTCACTTGGTTTTAACAATGGAGTAGAAGGTTGAGAATTGGGTCTGCTTCCAGTTCTGGATTTGGGATTTTCATTATTAAATAAATCAGTTTGGTCATTAATTACAGCCAATGGTAAAACCAAATAAGATTCATCATCAGCGCTCAAATCACCAACCAATTCCCCGCTAGGAGTACTTTCTTCTAATAAAGATAATTCGCCTCCATAACTATTGATTTCCAAGACTTTAATTAATCTTACACAACTTAGATCATAGATATAGATCTGGCCAATTTCAAGGAAAACTAGCAATCTTTTACGATTCAATCGCACATCCACAATACTTGAAGAAAATGTCAATTCACAGATCTTTAGGTTCTGTTTAAGGTTATAAATTTTGAGTAGGCGATTACCTAACTTGCTATTGGATTGAGGAATGATGATGGTTAATGAGGTGGAAAAAAGCATTTTAAGGAAAGCAGTTGGCTGAACAGAGTTGTGAGAAGACCCATTGCTAATCAATGAATCCTTCCTTATTCCATCTTCAACTCGGTTTATGGCGATATCATCAGATTCTGGACTTTGTCCCTTAGAAGAACTGGGACTTCCCAACTTCTGGGTTTGAGATGAGTAGAATTCCCCAAATGGCTCGCAATTGAAGATCTTATGATACTCCAGGGTGGAGATCGAGATACACGAACTATCCTGATTTAGCGTAAGGTCGTTGATGGCAACCATGGTCAATAAATATGGGGTAGTGTCACTCAGGGTTTAAAACTAGGATATAGATGAGGGATGGTACTATGCGCGCTCCTATATAAAGTAGTAAGTCAGGTTAACCAGTAATCAGGAGCCCACCAAGGAGTGTGAGCACCTACCAAAGTATTGAAAAGAGGCAAAAGAGGCAAAAAGCAAGGAAGGGAATAGAGTCATGGGAGATAACAACACGTTCAAACGAATGTTGTTCTTGTTACAGGTTACAGTATTGCGAGATCAATTCATGACTAGTATTGGAAGTATTAATATACACTGTGTACACTTTATTAATATGAATCATATGGGTCCACACCTAGGTGATGAACAATCAGCCCTGTAGAAGATCATACGATTATAATTATCGAGCCCGCGAAGTAGGATCCAATTAAGGAGTGGTGCAAGGAACTAGAAATTCACAGGGGTGGGTGATGTGTTTACTCATCAACTTCTTCCAAAGTGACTCTACGTTTGGTAGCACCTTGAGAAGCAGAAGGAGAAGCAGCAGAAGCACCAGTTGCCTTGACATCAGAAGAGCCAGAGGATACCGTGGTTCCAGCACCAGCAACATCAGCACCAGAGTCAGAGGCCTTCTTACCCTTCTTACCCTTTTTCTTCTTTGGTTCTTCCCATCCATAAACTGGTTGGAAACTTTCTATAACACCACAATCAGCGAATAAGTTAGGGAATAACCAGAATGGTTTTGGTGTGGTAGCTAATGAAATAATATAAATGATCAAACGAACAATGGCAGTCAAAAAGAATAACCCAATTAATCCAAGGGCTCCCATAGATAAATACCATACACCTCTCTTCATAAAGTTAGGCCATAATGGGAATAAAATAACCGCAAATACACCAGCAATAGCTAATATACTGTAAAGTAAAATATATGGGTTTGGCTTGTTGTATAACCAAGCAAAGTACGCATCAGCTTCCAAAGTGGCCTTCTCAATTCTCTTCAAAGTTGGTTTATCTTTATTTGGTTTCCAACCTCTATGTTGTTTAATTTCTCCATAATGTAACTTTTGAACTGGAAGTAATAATTGATTTTGAATCAACATAATAAATACCTTTTGAGCTTCTTCCTCACCTGCGATTAATGGAAGTCCAAACTTTGGGTTTTGTTGCTTTGTCTTATAATCGTCACTTAATAATGCTCTAATTAAACGCTTATATCTGAAGAAGTTGATATCATCTGTGTTGTTTAATAAACCGGTTCTTTCTTTAAGAATCTTGTTATCTTTTAAGTAGTTGGCCAAATTGATTGCAACTGGTGACTTCTGTTGGGCAAGAGGCACCTTGACATCTCCTCCGGACTGTTCCATGGCGATAGTTAGGTTCGATTAATTGGCTAAGTTGGCTAAAATTTGAAAAACTACCGTGGCCAATAATCCAGCTCACGTGTTAAATCAAGCGCCATTTTTGGTGGTGCGAGAGTGCGAAATTTAGCGAGAACCTACCAAGAGAAGCACACCACACCACCAAGTAATTTATGTTCAACTACCATAAGCCTTGATTCGTAAAAAATAGGAATGAAGAGTAGAATGGTGCAGGTTTCAAAATTAAATGGCACATGGAACACCATGGAGACTTTCTAGATCTTTGGAGCCGGAAAGCATGGTCATGTTATCCATTCTCTCGTTGGAGCTAGCGAGAGATTTTCACATGTCTCTCAAATCTCTCGTGAGATTTCTCACTAAGTCTCGCCATAACACTAAAATTTCAATTTAGATCAAACCAGCTCTTACTAAATATTTTAGTACTACAATACAAACTCCAACATAATAAAAGAATATTTTTATTTGAGTTGGAGTCTACTAACAATTTCGTGTGGACTATATTATCTATAATATTATAAATAGACCATCACTACTGATTATCAAAATAATCTGTTTGGCTATGGAACGTCAAATAAATAAACCTTCCAAGCATGATGATGACCATATGCAATTGAAAAACTAATGTACAAGGACAGAATAAAAATTCCACCAATTAAATCTGAAATGAAAACTAGAGCGACAGGATAGTTTACAATTCAGAACTATCCAAGAAGAAATAGTTACCGGAAGATTTTTGTTCCTTATCCATTTGAGAGTCCTTCTTGTTAATTCTTGGTCTGAAAGAAGTTGGATCTCTTCTAAAAGTAACATTCAAATTCTTCAAGAAACGGTTACAACCAGTCAATAATGATTCAGGAGCCTTAGCAATAGCATCAATAGATGGTTTACCTTCAAAGACAATAACACGATCAGCTAAATAAGTAGCCATAATGAAATCGTGCTCAACAATGAAAGCAGTCTTCTTGGCATGAAGAATAAATCTTCTAATAACCTTAGCACAAATAATACGTTGTTCAGAATCTAAGTAAGCAGATGGTTCATCGATCAAGTAAAGATCAGCTTGAATACCTAAAGCCAAAACAATAGCAACTCTTTGTAATTCACCACCAGATAAAGTTTGAACTTCGTTATCAATGATGTTATCAATCTTTAATGGTTTCACCACATCAGTTTGGAATTGAGGATGCAAGAAAGAAGCTCTAATTTTCTTGAAGAATAATTGTCTAACAGTACCAGCGAATTTTGGAGCAATTTTTTGAGGTTTCATAGAAACGTTTAATTTTGGAATTTCCTTACCTCCATCTGGAGCAATAGCACCAGCTAATAACTTACAGAAAGTGGTTTTACCAGTACCATTTTCACCCATCATAACCAAAATTTCCGAATCGGTGAAATCACCAGCTTCAACCTTCAAATGGAAATCACCTTGAGTCTTCTCCATGGTTGGGTAGGTGAAAGCATTAGATCTATCAAGGATCAAATCATCAGCAGCATCAGCCAATCTAAATTGTAAAGATTCAGTTCTAAATCTCATATTTTCAGTTGGAATATGACCATCCAAGAAAATATTGATACCTTCTCTAACAGAAGATGGTAAAGTAACCACACCATAAACAGAAGGAGCACCATATAAGATACAAATGAAATCAGACAAATAATCTAAAACAGACAAATCATGTTCAACACAAATAACATAGGTGTCAATGTTGGTTAAAGATCTAATAAGTTCAGCAGCTCTTAATCTTTGTTTAACATCCAAATAAGAAGATGGTTCATCAAACATATAAACATTGGCAGCTTGAACACAAGTCATAGCAAGAGCAAATCTTTGTAATTCACCACCAGATAAGTTCGCAACTTCTCTGTTTAAAACACCTTTTAATTCCATAATTTGAATAATATAATCATATTGATCCATTCTTTGTAATTTAGATTTCAAAATAGCACCAACTTCCTTGATTGGAGATTTGGCCAAAGCTCTTGGAATATTATCCACATATTGAGGTTTAATAATAGCTTTAATATCATCTTCTAAAACCTTGGTGAAATAATTTTGTAATTCCGAACCTCTAAAATGTTTTAAAATATCTTCCCAATCAGGTGGATCATCATATCTACCTAAATTTGGTTTTTGTTTACCAGCCAAAATTTTCAAAGCAGTAGATTTACCAATACCATTAGTACCAACCAAACCTAAAACTTGACCTGGTCTTGGAGTTGGTAAACGATGTAATTTGAAAGAATTGGCAGAATATCTATGGGTGGTTTGAGATTCTAAATTGGTTGGTAAATTGATAATGTTAATGGCATCAAACGGACATTTCTTGGGACAAATACCACACCCAATACATAAAGTTTCAGAAATAAAGGCAATCTTGGAGGTTGGACTGACTTCAATACACAATTTACCAGTTTTAACAACAGGACAACTTTTTTTACATTCTTGTCTGCACTTCTTAGGCTTACACCTATCAGCAGAAACAATGGCAATTCTGGTATTTTTCTCAGATGGCATTTTGGTCCAGATGGGGGTTGATTTGATGTTTTAGAATATTTACAAGAGGCATCTTTTAACAATTTTTTTTTCAGGGCGTTTTTGTACTATTTTTCATTTTGTTAGGGAGATAATTTACGCATTTGCCTAGTAAGCGCGGGTTAACCTGGGCACATTAGTAATGAGGCCGTTTGATTGGACAACCACCACAGAGTAAGAGAGGAACAATAGTAAGACCAGATCACGAGACAAAGAGATTAAAACGGAGAAAATTAGAAAACGGGAAAACGACGAAGGTACCACCCTAAAAATGTAACCAGGTAGATGTCATACAACCATCACATAGTTAAGAATATATAGTAGGTTACAGGGTGTATATGGTAGTGCAGATAACCTACGACAGTAAGAACCATTCATTCACTTCCAGTAGAAAATATCAGAAAGTCACCCACACACACACACACACACACACACACACACACACACACACACACACACACACACACACACAAACTCTCTGTTTCTCTCTCTCTCGCTTCCTATTTTATATGGATCACTGTCACTGTCACTGTCTGGTACTGACTGTGTCTGTTCTATAGAGATGATGTTGGTCATGTGACGCTCTGTCTTCTCATCTTTGTCTTGTTTTTTCGCCAGTCCAGCCAATCACGCACATTCCCGCAGGCGAAGTCGTGTCCCTGGCATTCCCACTCCCAAGTAATTAGTCTCGACTATCCTGTTTATATCCCCATCTTCTTCTTGTAGCAAAATTGTGATTATTTATCACTATCACCAAATAGGCGAAGAATATCAACTTGCATAAACAAATGCCTGGTTAATCACAGCTCTTGTTGCCCGTTATGGCAATCCATTCTTCCTTTTAATTGGTCTATGGTGGAGATATTCTTTATAATACTCCCGTTTATTATGGTGGACATTGTTTTTTTGGAAATTGGGGTATTGACTGGGTGGCCCGTTTGGCTGCAAATTTCATTGCTTTAGATCTGCTACTGGCTTATATGCTGATCTTGTCTTTGTGTGGAAAGCACCCAGGGACTGCTGCTTATAGACATGTGCTTGGGCCCAACAAGAATCTACCAAGGTGTGTGTTTCCCAGTTTGCATCCACTAAGTGGCCTGGCGAACCTCAAATCGGAATACGTTTGCTGATTCAACCCAGAAGCATTACCGCTTCGTCGTGGTAGGGTCTTGTGGTACCGAAGTCTACAATAAACTCGGGTTCCACCTGGCTTTTGCCTCTAGAACGTCACGTATATGGATGGTGTTCTGACATATAAGGTGTACAACACCAGTCTGCATTCGCCAGAAGCGTTGTATTGTGCCCCAACACCATTCACCCAAAGAACCGAGACACATCCCCACCGATATTTGGATTTATTTGGCTAGAAACAACCCAGCTTATACACTCATGAAGGGTTCTTAGTACCACCGGAAGAACACTATGGACTTCAACAACCCCAAATGAAGGTCCTGCCCGATTTCAAGCTCCCTAAAAGTGGGTCCACGGTATCCGGTCCGATCTCGGCTTTTCTTGATCCATAACAAGTCCAACTGGCTTGATGCAACACCGGTGAAAGGATTTTTTTTTTTTTGCAGCAATAGAGAGCATGGAGAACAAATAGAAGTAAAGGGCTGGAGTAGCTCATTCTTAAATGTCAGATAAGAAATCTACATCTAAACTCACCTATACAAAGGTATAAGGAACCAAGGAACTCGATTCATGTACCCGGATCAAGGTATATGGCCCCGGATTTTGCAGCTATTTCTCCTAACAGAGTATCGTTTGAATGTTGCAGACTAGAAACTGTTCCGGAGTTCGAACCTTCTGCTAACTACCCCTTACACACACCCAAACACAGTAACTACAAACTCTCTGCTAATTACTGCAAATGTGTTCTGCTTCGGTTAGTTCCAGCCAAATATCCTGCTTATCAGAGATTGATTAACCAACCTCTACACTTGAGATATCTTTGGTTCCTCGAAGGTGAGTTTTCTCACTAATCCTAATTGGCCCCCTCTTTAACACTGGCTTACTATACTATGCCTCTCTAGTACTATTACTATTATACTCTACTGTTCATATACCTTAGTTTATCTAATATAATCAACTTATTAAACTCGTTCTTTTTGTATTCTTACCACCTGTAACTCCCCAATCGTTCCTTCTTTTACTTACTCTGCGTCCATTGGTTCCTGTACTTGCCAATTTCGTTTTCCTTGTCGTTGTCGTCGACGGCCAAAAAAAAATCGACCGAACATTTTCTCCTCAAAAATTTTTCTTGACATATCTTTACCATCTACTACAAATTGGTGTTTCCCATATTTAGATAGTTTTTGATACTTCAAGTGTATTTTAACCTGGTTGCTCCATAACCCAAGCTATCTTTAGTATCAAATTCATTTGGTGGACGTGTTGAACTCTTTTGCATTTAGTTCACTGAATTTTGTTGTATTCATAAAGAAAAAACGAGCTTGTTATTTATCACCAAATACTCCAATTTTCCATAGTGTATTATAAAGAAGGTGGGTTTGAGAATCCTAGGATCGACAAAAAACAACTGGTATCCATAGCAATTGCCATAGTCTAGTACCATTTACCCCCTTTCACCGCTCCCAATCTATTTTCATTGTACTAATCAATACTTTCATCATGGCTAGAACAGATATTCCAGACGACATTGCGGAGAACCCCGAGCTCTATGGGTTAAGAAGATCCAACAGAGAAAGAAGAACAAACACTGTTGTTGATAGTGAAAGTGATGAGGATGTTCCTGTTAAAAAGAGACCATACTATGGAGAAGATTATGATGAAGATGAAGGAGACGACGATGACGATGACGAAGAAGAAGATGACGGAGACGACGACGATGATTTCATGGGAGGATCAAGCTCATCATCGTCCAAAAAACAAAAGCAAAATAAGCAGAAAAGTACCCGTAAATCTAGTGCCAAATCTAAAAGACAACCGAAAAAAGTGGATGATACTCCAACTGAAATACGGTTTTCTGCTAGAAACAGTAAACAAGTCAATTATCAAGTGGATTACGAAGATGACGATGATTTATTAGAAAGTGAACCAGAAGATGAAGACCATGGTGATTACTACTATTATCAACAGGCCAATGAAGCTGAAAATGAAAGAGGTATTGATCTTGTCATGGATCATAAACTTAATGAAGATAATGCTGAAAAAACTGGTGATCCTAAATTGGATTATCTTTTTAAAGTAAAATGGACTGATGCTTCACATTTACATAATACTTGGGAAACATATCAAACCCTTAAAGAATATAAAGGCTTCAGAAAAGTCGATAATTATATCAAACAATTCATATTAATGGATGAAGAAGTCAGAAATGATCCTTTAACCACCAAAGAAGACATTGAAGCCATGGATATAGAACGTGAAAGAAGAAGAGATGAACAAGATGAATATACTCAAGTTGAAAGAATTGTTGATAGTGAAAGAATTGAAGTTGATGGTGAAAGTAAAATGAGATATTTCTGTAAATGGAGACGTCTTTATTATGATGAATGTTCATGGGAAGATGCTGAAGAAATCGCTCAAAATTCTCCTGATCAAGTTGCTAAATATCAACAAAGATTAAAATCGAAAATCTTACCTAATTTATCAGCAAATTATCCATTGTCATCAAGACCAAGATTTGAAAAATTGGTTAAACAACCAGTTTTCATCAAAAATGGTGTTTTAAGGGATTTCCAATTAACCGGTTTAAATTGGATGGCATTTTTATGGTCGAGAAATGAAAATGGTATTTTGGCGGATGAAATGGGTTTAGGTAAAACAGTTCAAACCGTGGCATTTTTATCTTGGTTAATTTATGCCAGAAGACAAAATGGTCCTCATTTAGTGGTGGTACCATTGTCTACTATTCCAGCATGGCAAGAAACTTTTGAAAAATGGGCTCCTGATGTTAATTGTATTTATTATCTTGGTAATACCCAAGCCAGAAAAACTATTCGCGATTATGAATTTTATAATATCAATGGTAAACCAAAATTTAATATTGCATTAACTACTTATGAATACATTTTAAAGGATAAAAATGAATTGGGAGCCATTAAATGGCAATTTTTGGCTGTTGATGAAGCTCATAGATTAAAGAATGCTGAATCTTCATTATATGAATCATTAAAACTGTTTAAAGTCACCAATAGACTTTTAATCACTGGTACTCCATTACAAAATAATATTAAAGAACTTGCTGCGTTATGTAATTTCTTAATGCCAGGTTATTTCGATATTGAACAAGAAATTGATTTTGAAACTCCAGATGCTCAACAAGAAGAATATATTAAAGAATTACAAAGAGCTATCCAACCATTTATTTTAAGAAGATTAAAGAAAGATGTTGAAAAATCTCTTCCTTCGAAGACTGAACGTATTTTAAGAGTCGAATTATCTGATTTACAAACTGATTATTATAAAAATGTTATTACCAAGAATTACTCCGCTTTAAATGCTGGAAATAAAGGTTCCCAAATTTCCTTATTGAACGTTATGAGTGAATTAAAGAAAGCTTCTAATCATCCATATCTTTTTGATGGTGCTGAAGATAGAGTATTAAGTAAAGCTGGTTCTGCATCTCGTGATAATATCTTGAGAGGAATGATTATGTCTTCTGGTAAAATGGTATTATTAGAACAATTATTAACTAGATTGAAGAAAGAAGGTCATAGAGTATTAATTTTCTCTCAAATGGTTAGAATGTTAGATATTCTTGGTGATTATCTTTCTATTAAGGGTTATCAATTCCAAAGATTAGATGGTGGTATTCCTTCATCTCAAAGAAGAATTTCTATTGATCATTTTAACGCTCCAGATTCTAAAGATTTTGTTTTCCTTTTATCTACCAGAGCTGGTGGTTTAGGTATTAATTTAATGACTGCTGATACTGTTATTATTTTTGATTCTGATTGGAATCCTCAAGCTGATTTACAAGCTATGGCTAGAGCTCATAGAATTGGTCAAAAAAATCATGTTTCTGTGTACAGATTTGTTAGTAAAGATACTGTTGAAGAACAAATTTTAGAAAGAGCTAGAAAAAAGATGATTTTAGAATATGCTATTATTTCTTTAGGTATCACTGATCCAAATTCTAAAAAGCCTAAGACTGAACCAACTACTGGTGAATTGACTCAAATATTGAAGTTTGGTGCTGGTAATATGTTTAAAGCTAATGATAATCAAAAGAAATTAGAAGATTTGAACTTAGATGATGTTTTAAATCATGCTGAAGATCATGTTACTACTCCTGATTTAGGAGAATCTAATCTTGGTTCTGAAGAATTCTTGAAACAATTCGAAGTCACTGATTATAAGGCTGATGTTGAATGGGATGATATTATTCCTGAAAATGAACTTTCTAAATTGAAAGATGAAGAAAAGAAGAAAGCAGATGATGAATACTTACAAGAGCAAATCGCGATGTATTCAAGAAGAAAGGCAGCTGTTCGTAAATTTGAAAATGGATCTGGTGTACCAAGTGATGAAGATGTTGATGAAGAAGAAGAAGGTGGTCGTAGAAAGAGAAGAAGAACCGCTGGCGATCATCAATTATCTGAAAAGGAAATCAGAGGTATTTATAGATCTATTTTAAGACTTGGTGATCTTTCTGGTAAATGGGATCTTTTAGTTGAAGAAGGTAGTATTTCTAATAAGAACCCTGCTTTAATTAAACATGCTTATAATCAAATTATTAGTATGTCTAGACAATTAGTTAAAGAAGAAGAAGCTAGAAGAACCAAGGTTTTGGCTGAATTAGAAAGAAAAGTCATGGAACTGAAGGATAAGACTGTGGTTGATGCCGATGGTAACAATCCAACCGCTCTTTGGATGGCCAAAAAGAAAGAAAAGAAGGCTGTTCTATTTGAATATCAAGGGGTTAAAAACATTAATGCTGAATTAGTTTTAGCTAGACCTATCGATATGAAGATGTTAGAAGAAATGATGCCAAAGGAAAACCCAACTAAATTTGTTTTACCAAAACAACCAAAAGCAGTTAGTGCTTGGTCTACTGAGTGGACCGCAAAAGATGATGCTATGTTATTAGTTGGAGTTTATAAATTTGGTTATGGTTCATGGGTACAAATAAGAGATGATCCATTACTTGGATTACAAAATAAATTGTTCTTAGAAAGTGCCACAGGAAAAGAAACCAAAGAAGAAAAAGCCAATAGAAAAGTTCCAGGTGCTGTTCATTTGGGTAGAAGAGTCGATTATTTATTCACTTTATTGAATGAACAAGAAGACTCCAATAACTCAGGTGTACCTCCACCAATCAAGAGAAAGAGAAAGCCAAAGACTGATTCACCGGCACCAGCTAATGGAGGTGGTAGTCACGATTCTATGTCTAATGGTAAGCGTAAAACACAATCACCAGAACTTGTTAGAAAACAAAAGAAACCTTCTGGTTCATCAGGCGGTTCTGCTGTTAAGACCGAATCTCAAGAAAATGATTTGGAATATGATAGTATGGATGAAGCTGAATGTAAGATTACATTAAAGCCAGTCTCAAAATCCTTGATGAAATTACATCGTGGTAGTAAGGGAATGGATAAACAAGAATGGGCCAATACTTTAAGAAAAGAATTGCTTGTGATTGGTGATTATATTAGCAAATCTGCCGATGGACTTAAAGGATCTCAAAAGGAAAAGAAGATCAAACACTTATGGTCATATGCTAGTATTTATTGGCCAGCAAAGGTTCCAAGTAAAAAGATCAACGATATGTACACTAGAATTAAAACCCAAGCAAAGGCACCAAAGAAGCCTCTGAATAGTTAAACGACCTTCAATAAACCGGAAACCTCGGATTCATAAGGTTTGAGATTAGTATCAAAATATGTATGAATAAATGTGATTAAACAAGAGCTTGTAGAAAGGTTGACCCGAGAGTTCTATGGTGAATTATGTTATAGTTCAATTGACTGTAGAATGGATACTACAGTTATGGGGTATCAATTTTCTAGGATTCTCCGAAACATCACATCTTCAATAGGACAACATAGTGCCAAAAGAAGAAAAAAACGAATTCCATGCTTATCATAACAATTTGGTTGTTACCTGATTGATCTGGGATTTCGTCAATGGCTCTGTGTGATCCTACATATTTTTCGCAGCCTAATCTTGCACCATAGAGATCTTTATCAATATCAATACAATTGAAAGAAGAGAAGGTAAAGGGAAGTAAAGAGTGAGGTAGAAATATCTCGTGTGTCAAGTCACGGCTCTCTTATGTTTAATTTGGTCCCTTATTCCACTAGGAGTGATAATTGAAAACTTCGTTTCACTCATCTGTCGAGGGCTGGTATTTTGATCTGGTACTGATAAGACCTGAAGCCACACCCTCCACAAGCCGTACCTCCTCTGTTTCCCACTACACCACCACAGGACGATCGCTTGCCACCTCTTACCTCTTACCTCTCACCTCTATTTGTCTTTCCCTCTACCATCGTCGCATCGCACCTTAATAAGTGGTTAGATCATGAGACTAACCCAATTGAGAATATTGGTATGCCACATTCCGTGATCAAGAGGTCACGGTCCAGAACGATGGCAAAACCAAACATACCCACCGCCCTCCTCTGTGCAGGCCACCGGCCCAAGCAAACCTCATTCTAGTCCAATTACGATTCTTCGACCTGGGCCTATTTTTCACCCCTTTCTTGGCTACCAATACTCATCCCAATATCCAGTTTCCTTCTTTTTTCCTAATAACCGCAACAGCCGTATCAATCTCAACCTGTTAATCTCAGCACCATGTCCGGGTAACTCATCGCATCCCGCAAATTTTCCACAATTTCGCCCGCACGCGAAAAAAATCCTATGAAAAAAAAATTACCCGCTGATCAAAAATTTTGGACATCAGAAAAACTTCTCTTCAAGCCTACTTTTGCTTCTATTGTAATATTTAAAAAAGAAAAAAAATCGTACTATCAAAAGTACTGAATTTATATTACAAGGTATATTAAAAAATCCCAAAAAAAAATTTCATAATTCAAATCCCCACCATTTGGAATTATTTAGTTCGAATCAGTTCATCAGTTTACCAGTATTAATTCATTAAACATGTCTACCGCTGAAACTAACCAAGTTCAAGAATCTTTGGAAAAATTGAACCTTGACTCCAACACCACCACCACCACCACCACTGAAGAATCCACTGCTCCAGTTGCCACCACCACCACTGAAGAATCTCCAGCTGGTGAAACTGAAGAAGCCGCTGACTCTGCTTCTGTTAATGACACCTCTGCTTCTCTTTACGTTGGTGAATTAAACCCATCTGTCAACGAAGCTTCTTTGTTCGAAATCTTCTCTCCAATCGGTCAAGTTGCCTCTATCCGTGTTTGTCGTGATGCTGTTTCCAAGAAATCCTTGGGTTACGCTTACGTTAACTACCACAAGTTAGAAGATGGTGAAAAGGCCATTGATGACTTGAACTACTCCTTGATTGAAGGTCGTCCATGTCGTATCATGTGGTCTCAAAGAGATCCTTCTTTAAGAAGAAACGGTGATGGCAACATTTACATCAAGAACTTGCACCCAGCTATTGATAACAAGGCTTTGCATGATACTTTCTCTGCTTTCGGTAAGATTTTATCTTGTAAGGTTGCCACTGATGACATGGGTCTTTCCAAGTGTTTCGGTTTCGTTCATTACGAAACCGCCGAAGCTGCCCAAGCTGCTATTGAAAACGTTAACGGTATGTTATTAAACGACCGTGAAGTTTACGTTGGTAAGCACATTTCTAAACAAGATCGTGAATCTAAGTTTGAAGAAATGAAGGCTAACTTCACCAACATTTACATCAAGAACATTCCATTGGATTTCCCAGAAGAAGAATTCCAAAAATTGTTTGCTAATTATGGTGTTATTACCTCTAGCTACTTAGAAAAGGATGTTGAAGGTAACTCCAAGGGTTTTGGTTTCGTTAACTTCGAAGACCATGAATCTGCTGTTAAGGCCGTTGATGAATTAAATGATAAGGAAATTAACGGTCAAAAGATTTACGTTGGTAGAGCTCAAAAGAAGAGAGAAAGATTAGAAGAATTAAAGAAGAAATATGAATCTGCTCGTTTAGAAAAGATTTCTAAATACCAAGGTGTTAACTTGTTCATTAAGAACTTAGATGATACTATTGATTCTGAAAAATTAGAAGAAGAATTCAAATCTTTCGGTACTATTACTTCTGCTAGAGTTATGGTTGATGAAACTGGTAAATCTAAGGGTTTCGGTTTCGTTTGTTTCTCTGCTCCAGAAGAAGCTACTAAGGCTATTACTGAAATGAACCAACGTATGGTTCTTGGTAAGCCATTATATGTTGCTTTAGCTCAACGTAAAGATGTTAGACGTTCTCAATTGGAACAACAAATCCAAGCTCGTAACCAAATGAGAATGCAAAATGCTGCTGCTACTGGTGGTATTCCAGGTCAATTTATTCCACCAATGTTCTATGGTCAACAAGGTTTCTTCCCACCAAATGGTAGAGGTAATGGACCATTCCCAGGACCAAACCCACAAATGATGATGAGAAGAGGTCAACCATTTGCTGGTCCAGAACAATGGCCAAGACCTGGACCAAACGGTCAACCAATGCCAGTTTATGGTATGCCACCAGCTGGTTACCCAGAATTCCAAGGTCAAAACATGCGTCAACCAAGAGGTGGTTACTATCCAAACAACCGTCAACCAAACGGTGGTAAAGGTCGTCCACAAAAGGATTTAGCTGCTATTATTGCTAATGCTCCAGAAGAACATCAAAAGAAGATCTTGGGTGAAGAATTGTACCCAAAGATTGTTGCTACTGGTAAGGCTCAAGAACCAGAAGCTGCTGGTAAGATTACCGGTATGATGTTGGGATTAGATAATCGTGAAATTTTAGCTTTATTAGAAGATGACGAATTATTTAACACCCAATTCGAAGCTGCTTTAGCTGCTTTTGAAGAGTACAAGAAATCTGAAGCCGGTGAACCTCAAGTCTAAAGTAAATGATTGAGATTGTATTCTATTTAACATATTAATGTAATGGTATATTTGGGTTAATGAAATTATTAGATACAAAAAAAGATGAAAAAAAATTGAAAAGACTGATTAATTTAAAATGATTTTGATAAAATGTAGTTTTTTTGAAATATTTCAAGTAGTAACTTTTAAAGTGAATTTTGAAATTTTTCATCGTAATTTAATTATACAATTAATATAATTAATATTACTCAATTTATAATTATTCGCTAGTTGAGTTAAGACCAGAAAGTCTTAGACTAATCAGAAAACCAAAGATAAAAAGCTCCTGTAGAAGATCCTACTGGCAAAATTGCAGAATGATCTTGAACAATACCGTCAGGTTATTTCTGAACAACAGCCTCTGGTTGCTTTTTTTTTTGTGATAAGTCCATTTGAAACCCATCAAGTAAACGGATCCAACTACATCCTTGATCGGAAGGTCAATTATCTTGACTACTCTTTTTCCTCTGTAGCAATGCAATTCATATCGCGATGATAACCTCAAAAAATATTCCATGGATTTGCGCTAAAAAAATACAACCTGATCCATTCCAGTTACTGTCAAGAATTTTATTTTGGTCTGGCAAATATTCACAAGAACCAAGAAGCCCGCCTGTTTGTCCAGTAAAAATTACGTTGCAGATATCTCTTATATTTTTCAATCGTGCTCTCTTCACGAGTACCTTTATATTTAATATACGAGTCTATACAATAGCCTAGAAGCGATTGTGGAGACCCAAAAATACAACATCACATCTTAATTAGATCAGCAGTGAAGAATAAACTCCGAATAATTTTGACTAGTGACTTAAGTAGTTACCAGTCCATCTCAACCTCATAACCAGAAGTTTGTTGGTAGTTTTATTGCTCCAACTTTCGCCGAAATTCCGTTATTGCTATTGCCCGCTTACATAAGCAGTGACCAATTGAGTCCTGGTATGGCAAGCAAGTATAGCAGTTTTGACACCTATTTTATAGCCCAATTCTCACTATTTGTCCGATTTTACATTCTTTATACACCACTTTCATTCTAATTGATTACTGAGTGAAATTGTCCAACCATCCACTGCCTCCTCCCCAAATGACCAACCTTGACTTTTTTGCTTATCCTTCGGATGGTCCGGTGATTAAACCTGACAAGTCGGTGTCTGGCCGAGTACTCAATGTGATGACGCTGTTACCGACCCAGATTTATAAAAGTGCTGAAGGTGAATGGGACGTCGAACCAGTTAGAGGAAACCTGGCACTTTATCTGTCTCATTTCTTTCTTGATCAACACACTGAATGGGAAACCCATTTGATTGCATGGACCGGAGAATTGATCAATAAACTGTCCAACAGTTCGTCTCCAAATACTGAGAATATTAGAGAAGATCCACTTTATTTGGACGAACAAGACAAACAGAATCTTGAAACCAGGATCCGTAAAGCCAGTCATAGTGAGAATGTGCATCCTGTCTGGTTATTGAGAAGAGATCAAGAAAGATGGAGAAGATACGCTGAAGATCACATATGGCAAGTATTCCATTATATCCAAGGTCAACCATCCGATGGAAGGGCCGAAGCCCAAGAATGGCACGATTATGTCAAGTTTAATGAAGCATACCTTCAAAAAATCAAGTCTATCTATAAACCTGGTGATATTATATGGATTCATGATTATTACCTTTTATTATTACCTCAATTACTTCGTATGGAATTTCCTAATGCTTATATCGGATTATATTTACATGCACCATTCCCATCTTCAGAATATTTCAGATGTCTTCCAAAGAGATCCCAATTATTAGATGGTATGTTGGGCTCTGATATCGTTGCATTCCAATCCGAATCATTTAAACGTCACTTTTTATCATGCTGTGCCAGAGTTCTTGGCTATGACGTCACTCTGGATAAAGTTCTTGCTTATGGTTCATCGATTCATGTTGAAACATTGCCAATTGGAATTGATACCAAAAAGACAGAACATGATGCGTTCAATTCAGTCATTGACGAAAAAGTCAAAGCTCTTCGTGAAATTTATTATGATAAAAAAATCATTGTGGGTAGAGATAGACTTGATACTGTTAGAGGTGTGGTTCAAAAGCTTCAAGCTTATGAAATGTTTTTACAAATGTATCCTGAATGGAGAGATAAGGTGGTATTAATTCAAGTTTCAAGTCCTGGATATACTGATTCTGGAAAGGTAGAGAAAAAGGTAAGTGAATTGGTTAATCATATCAATAGTGAATATGGTAATTTAAATTCTACTCCTGTTTTACATTACCAAATGCGTATAGCCAAAGAAGAATATTTAGCATTATTAAGGGTGGCTGATTTGGCATTAATTACTTCAATTAGAGATGGTATGAATACTACTTCTCTTGAATTTGTTATGACTCAAAAGAATAACAATTCTCCATTAATGTTGAGTGAATTTACTGGTACTGCTTCTGTATTGAATGAAGCTATTTTAGTGAATCCATGGGATTCAGTTGGTATTGCTAAAACCATCAATGATTCACTTCGGATGTCTGATTCCGAAAAGAAGGACTTAGAGACTAGATTATTCAACCAAGTCACTTCAAACACTATTCAAAGCTGGACTTCGAATTTCTTATCTGTTCTTATCAAACATGTCTCGAAAAGTCATCAAACCCATCATACTCCAGCATTGAACCGTCCATTATTGTTGAATAATTATAAGAATTCCAAGCGAAGATTATTCTTATTCGATTATGATGGTACTTTGACTCCTATTGTAAAAGATCCAGCTGCTGCTATCCCATCATCCAGATTAAATACCATTCTCGATACATTATCTGCTGATCCAAAGAATCAAATTTGGGTCATATCTGGTAGAGATCAAGCTTTTCTTGATAAATGGCTTGGAAAGAAAAATATTGGTTTATCAGCAGAACATGGATGTTTTATGAGAGATGTAGGTGATGAGAATTGGGTCAATTTGGTGGAATCATTTGATATGTCATGGCAAGAAAAGGTAGAAGAGGTTTTCAAGTATTATACTGAGAAGACTCCTGGCTCTAATATTGAAAGAAAGAAAGTGGCATTGACTTGGCATTACCGTCGTTCTGATCCAGAATTAGGACATTACCAAGCCGAAAAATGTGTTAAAGAATTGAATGAAACTGTGGCTAAACAATATGAGGTTGAAGTTATGGAAGGTAAAGCCAACATTGAAGTTAGACCAAAATTCGTCAATAAAGGAGAAATTGTCAAGAGATTAGTATTGAACCCACATGGTGAAAAACAAGATACTCTGCCAGTTCATAAACATCGTAGTGATGTTCCAGTTGAACAACTTCCAGATTTCATGTTCTGTCTTGGTGATGATTTAACTGATGAAGATATGTTCAGAGCATTAAAGGGCATTGAAAAGGAATGGCACTTGAGCGATATTCCTAAGAACAAATATGGTTCCTACGGTGTCTACCCAGTGGCAGTGGGACCTGCTTCCAAACAAACCATTGCCACATCACATCTTAACGAGCCATCCCAAGTATTGGAAACATTGGGACTTTTGGCTGGTCAAGTTTCGTTATTTGAGAGTGCTGGGTCCGTAGATTTGGACGATAGAGGTCACCTCAATAATAGTGAATCATCCGAAAGATCCAAGAGTGCCATTAAAGAGGCTTCTAAAAAGAAAGAATTATCAAAGGTCTGAAAATTGTAATTATATTATTAGTAAAGCCGTTTAAATGTTTTACTTACCTATGATTAAATTAGCCTTGGCACCTAAGAAAAAAAAAAAAAAAAGAAAATACCTTGACACTATACCGAGACTAGATACTAAGATTAGTATAGGGGTAGAAACAAGTGAAACAGAAAAAAAAACCCTGTTCCACAACAGGTGTTGAATTTGTAGGTTATCTCTTATGTGGTGTTTTGCACTATTTATTTATCAATAAAACAAAAACTTGTTCCATTTTACAGTAGATTCGTAGTAACAAAACTAAGTAAAGAAAACGAACAAAAGTGACAACTTTTTCGGAGCACTAATGTACGATAATGTCATAAACTCCGATCTTTTATATAAGTGCCTGGACATTAACGGATCAGAGGCTTCTATACCGCTAGGGCCGATACTTTCCTTTTTTTTTGTTTTTTGTTTCTTTCTCCGTCGTTTGTGGTTTATGCTGCTCTCGTTGATCTCGTAATTCATATCGAGACTCGCTTATATTTTCTTTTTCGCCCGTTTACCCAACAAACTCTAAACCCGTTCGGCGATCAGACTAATGTGGTCCAATTATGGCTGTTGACCGAGGCTTGGTGCACGTGATGCCATCTCTTGCCCTTCCACCGGTTAACCATCTATAAAGACACCTGAAACACCTCATATCTATTCTTTTGTCCAAAAGCTAACTATCAAAATGTTCAAGTGGGGATTTAGAGCTAACGTCACCGTTCATGAAGGTGCTTCCGTTGAGTTGCCTTTGAAAAATGAATCTGGAGAATCCCAAAAACTCACCGATTACGTGAGAAGTTTGCAACTTCCTTCCAAATTATGGTTAAACCCATTGCTCTTCAACGGTACTCTTCAAACATTATACTATACTTCTGCTGGCTCTAAGGTTAAGGTAAACTATGGTAGAGAGATCTTTACTTATCAAGATAAGGGTATTTGTTCCTTAGATTGGGTTGTACCAGATGAACCAAAGGAAGAATTCGAAAAGAATTACGCTGCCAATTTGCCAGAAGGTAATCCAAAATTACATCCAAGAACTAGATTTTTAAGTAAAGAGGAATTGGAATTGAAAAATGAAAAAATGGCTGAATCCACTGCTCCAATTGTGGTTATTCTTCATGGTCTTGCAGGTGGAAGTCATGAACCACTTATTCGTCACCTTGCCCATTCCATTAATTCGGAATGGGATACTGTGGTGGTAAACAACCGTGGTTGTTCCCGTACTAAAATCACCACTGGTAAGCTTTTCACTGCTTTATCCACTGGTGATGTTAAAGAAGTTGTTGATGATTTACATGAAAAATACCCAAACCGTTCTATTTACGCCGTTGGTTTCTCCTTTGGTGCCATCATTTTAGCCAATTACTTGGGTGAAGGCGAAAATCCCCTTAAGGCTGCTTCCTTAGTTGGTTGTGGCTGGGATTTGGTCGATAGTGCATACCACTTACAAAATTCCTACTCTGGTGGTTACTTATTCAACCCAGCTTTAACTTCTTTCTTAATGAAGCTTGTCAAGAATAACTTCGGTGAACTTAGTTCTGATGGTAATGATGTTTTCAATGAAAAAGCTCTTGAGAGTGGTAAGTCTCTTAAGAAGACTTGGGAATTCGATCAATTATTCACCTGTAAGACTGTCGGTTATGATACTTCTTTCCAATACTACCGTGAAGCTTCTCCAGCTAGAGGTCTTCCAAACATCAACACTCCAACCTTGGCTTTGAACTCTACCGATGATCCATGTGTCGGTGTTAGACTTCCAGTCATGGAATCCAAGGCCAACCCATATGTTTCCTTGATTGAGACCGATTTAGGTGGTCATTTAGCTTGGGTGCAAAATGGTGGAAAATTCTGGGGTGCTGATGTGGTTAAGAACTATTTTGAAGGTTTTGAAAAGACCTTCGCTTAAACTCCCACTAATAATAGAAAATAGAAAATCCAGGTGGAGTGAATGTCATGTGATGGATCTAGTATCGACAGTGACCAATTTTAATAGATTTACATACTAGAGTCATAGATATAATAGAATCGGAAAGTAATTGAGAATTTCACAAGTAGTACACTGTAACAAGGGTCCAGCACAATAACACCTTCGGCTAAATGTACTTAATATTCAGAATCCCTTCAGGAAGAAGCGCGTTTATGAAGTCCTTATAGGCCGATGAATCGGCTTAGTGGGCCCAAGAGGGTATTTCTGAATTGCGCTTATTTGTGACAAACTGTGAAAAGATACCTATTTTAAACCCTTGTACTTCGGTTAAAAAGTTCTGGCGTACGAGTGCCTCGTGTTCAGCCCTTCAGCAATATTAATTATAGAACACGGCTCTATATTGTCTCTATTCATAGCTCATGGCAGTGCTAAAAGACGGTAGAATCGGGTTATTGGTTGCGGCGGTCCTCATCTTTGGGAAAAGTCATCCCGAGAAATGTATTTATTAGCCCCGCCTCCTGCACGTCACAATTGCTGCTTCTAGTTGCCTATGTGCCTGTCAAACTGGCATTGCTAAGTTGAAGGGCAACATCACCTATGTTTAGAAATGAATCCATAACTGTAAGCTCAATAGAGACATCGCCTTCCCCCACCCCCTAATTTATCTGATCAATTTCAATTCTTCTGCTAAACTCCGATTTCTCGTTTTATCCTGTACTTCTATGTGACACCCCTTGTTATTGCGATGTCGGTGCCCTTGACAGTTGCGGAACAACTTTATTTGACGCATCATCTCTCACTCGACAGGGGCTATCTCGGTGGATACACGAACAGCACGGCTAGTCAGTCTGGAATGATCAGCACCAAGCTCTAAATCATATATTTATCTTATGATATCTAAGAGTTTTTGCCTTTACTGTTTTATTCTTCTCCTTTCTCCTCCCCCGATCCCCCTCATTTCACTGCGGAAAGGGGTTCAATTTTGCTTAATTAAACAGTTGAGAGATGTTTAAGCATCACAATATCACATTTGCACTCTTTGAGATCAAATTAAAGTCTCCTCATCGAGACCTTGTACTTCTTCGAGGTAATGAGTTTGAACTTGATGCTATACCATTTGAAGGTAATGTGAAGATCCTGATTATGGAAGATGTCCATGTTAAGAAGATCAAATTGAGTTTAGTGGGTGAATATAATGTGGATTATTATGTAAGACTGGAAGCAGGTTCCATTATTGATCAAGTTTATGATCGGCTTTGTACTTTGAAGGTTGATTGGGATAATTTATTAACTTCTCCTGAAGGTGAGATCAATTATGGTAGTTATGGAGACTCTTTTATAAACTACCATAAATTGACTCATTCCAAAAAATCCAAACAACATCGTAATAATTCTGATCTTCATCTCGATGAATTAATTGCATCGGCTCCTCATAGTCCAACAGAGAGACCTTCTTTTCTTCGTACCATGTCCCATTCTCATTTGGAAACCAATGCTAACTCCAATACCAAATCTAATCAAAAACCCAAGATCTTGATCCCTCAAGATGGTATTGATGGTACTCCTTTTGAAAATGTTCATACCTCCGGTCATCATTCATTTCTTCTTCCAAAAGGTAATTATAATCTTCCATTCAAAGTAATACTTCCTGCTAATATTGCTGAAACAGTAGAGGGGTTACCAACAGCTTCTTTGCTTTATAAAGTCCAATGCACGATAGAAAGAGGAAGATTTGAAAAATCTATCATCACTTCCAAGCCAATTAGAATTGCCAGAACCTTACACCCTCTGAACTTGAACCTTATTGATACCGTAGATGTTAGCAATACCTGGCCTGAAAAGGTTCAATATAGTGTCAGTCTTTCAAAAAAGGCGGTTGCAATCGGGTCAACTATTCCTGTTAAGATCCTAATTATTCCTATTGTTAAAGGGCTCAGTCTCAAAGGTATCATTGGTAGCATTGTTCAGCATTTCCACGTCAAGCATTCAGATGGAGATTCACCAGAGTGGGAATTGGCTAGTGGTAAACAGAAACTTCATATCCCTGACACGGAATCATTACCTAGTGACCAATGGTTGATCAAGACCCATTTTAAGGTTCCAGATAATCTCAAGAATATCAACCAAACCTGTGATTTGAAAAACGGTATGGTTCTGGCTAAGCACAGATTAAGGTTATCCATTCATCTCAAGAATAAAGAAGGTCATGTAAGTGAACTTCGTGCCAACTTGCCTATCTATGTGTATATCAGTGCGAATAATGGACATGTTACTGGTAAGCACTATAGTGTTGAGCATAAGCTGGGACACTTCGTGCAAAACAGAAGCAAGGAAGATATATTCTTCAAGAAAGACAATAAAAAGACTACCAGCCAAAATGACGAGTCTGTTGATGAAGATGATGCAAATGACTTGGACAGACAGGTGGATGCTCCTCCACTTTATCAACAACACTTCTATGATAAGATCTATGATATCAACTCGCCCCAGAGCCCAATGGACCAACTTCGAATCCAAAGTGGTGGAAACTCGCCAATTAACTCAGTTCCTGGGTCCTTCGTTAATATCGATAGTTACTTTGATTATCCCAAACTGGGAGACGAAAAGGAGCCTTTAAAGAGCCCTAAACTTGATGTTTCTGTGCTCTGTAAGGTTCCTTCGTATAACGATGCTCTTGATGATGATGACGAACCAAATACCCAAGATGAGCCTGCTCCAATCTATGACGATGGTAAGCTGATGTTCAGGCTCTCTCAATCTGTATCATCGTTAGATCTTTCGAAGAAGAGACCAGTAATGGTCAGAGGGTTTTCTGGAGGCAACTTGTTCCATCGCAGCTCCAGCTCCATTGCTCAGCATAATTCAGAATTGGACCTTTCAGGCTTGAGTTCCAGTGGCTCAAATGATTCGGCGGCCTTTAAACACTTACATCTCAAGCTAAAGACCAAAAAGAGGTGATTGGTAAGCCTTTAATATCAAGAACTAACATGCTGCTACTATGGAATGACATTGTTCCATTTAATCACCTTCTTTTTCTTCGGTATCTATTGCTAATTTTTTTTTGCAGCAATTCTTTGCCAACTACTCACTCTCGCTCGTTTGTTCACAATTACTTAATGATTGATTTTCCACCATAATTATCGCTAGAATCGCTAGAATCGCTAGAATCACTAGAATCATTAAATATTTAGGCACTAGAGCTTATTTTTGCATTTACTACATAGTGTACATATTCACATAATAATATCAACTAATGAATAGAACAGTAGAGCTAGAAGCGAATTGGATCTGGTAGAGATGCTGCTCTCGTCGAGGTGGAATTTTTGTCTTGAGTAGTTTCGCAGTTTGGTCCCTCTTTCTTCATTCTACTCTGGTCTTTCCTTTGGTGTTGATACTGGCGCATCACTAATGTAGTCGCATACTAGTGTTTACCATAACCTGTATACAATACTTGACCTAGACGTGTAATCATCACATCATCACCTACACACAAGACAAGACAAGCCCACATAAGTCTAGATGAGCGTATAGCCAAGGAATGCCTTTTTCATCAAATATGAATTACGGAGGCTCCAAGCGAGCGGACCCGTTCGAGCTCTACAAGCTCCAAGCAGAAGCGAACTTGAAGCGAATGAAGCAAGAGAAACGGCTCAATACCAAGTCAGAAAACAACATCAAAGCACGAAGACCTCTCCAGCCAATATCCATCAACAGCACTCACGTCCGATCCAAATCATCGCAATCTATCAAAGCATCGAATCTACACGCACTAATCAAACCAGACATTCATGTGCACAAGCAGAAACTTGATGATAGATCCAGTGGAATCAATAGAATTGTTAAGAATATTCATAAACAGCCTCCAAATGCCCCATCACAACAAAATGGAACGCTTCCTATACATAAATTTGCGTCAATGGCAGACTCGAAGGGTCCAAGTAATATCAAAAGACAGAGAAATGGGCTCAACAATCGGTTTCTTGAAATAACCAAATCCGTATGGGACATGCTCCCGGAAAAGGGAAATGAGGCAACAATCAAAAATGCTAATTATGTCCGAGAATTCATAGACTGGTTCCGTGCCTATCGCTATAATTACATTATTGTAGATCCTAACTTAGTCCAAAGAAAGAAAGAAATTGTGGGGCTGACAGAGAGTAGAGATCAATTAACAAACTCAAACATTAAAGACCCCATTCCACAAACATATACACACTTTGTTATTGAGCTGAAACCTATTGGAAAATTTCTTTATAATGTGAAAATACGACAAATCCAGTCTCAAGAGACTACCAATGCATTTTTAACCAGAACTGATGTACGGTTTGAGATCAAACCTACTGATTTATTGGTTCTAGATGACCCGACTTCATATCAAACAATTTTAGGGAAAAAGATACCTATTTATTCTAAGTGGAAGATTTTCCAGGAAAGGCCCGTTGATGTTGACTTCTTTGCAACCAATCCCACCACATAGAATAATAGTGCAATTAATATAAATCCAACAGCACTTTTTGCATCCATACAAAATATATTCTATATCACATTTAATTATTGTAAATATAAAATAAATAAGCGACTAATATGAAGATTATGATGGACTCTGAAAGTAATTTATAAATATAAATTAATTCTAAAGAACCACAGAAATGGGCAAGAATTATTATAGAAGATAAGGATTTGAACTAAAATTGTCACTTTTGAACAGAAATTTGGACAGAAATTTGAACAGAAGTTTGGTAAACCAGTAGCCTGATGTATTAGGGAGGTCTTTATGATCAGTTTTCTCTGTTCGATTCATAATTAAGCAACAATCTAGTACGATTCAGTGTTGAAAAGGCTATGTGTTTCTACTTTCTGACTTGACCTATATTTTTAGCACAGTTTTCTGTTCAGAAATGGAGGGTTGGCCGAGTGGTCTAAGGCGGTAGACTTAAGATCTACTGGACAGTGTCCGCGCGAGTTCGAACCTCGCATCCTTCATTATTTTTTTGTTGTTGAGCATTATATTTTGTATATTTGATCTGAAGTTGTGATAACGTTCTTTGAGAAGAGTGTAGTCTCGTGAACTTTCATGTATTTGTTTATTTTTATATGTTTGTACTGTCTATTGTTCCCGTCTGGACTTTTGGCGAATCACGAGTAAGTTACTCAGAGTTGGTCCGAGTTAGTGATAAAAGTAGTGGAATTTAACCTAAGATTAAAAATGACTGATTCATGGAGCAATATCACTCTAATCTAAATCTCTCTGGATATCAATTTCTTTTAATTCTCTTTTATGCTGCCTTTTACAGATTTTGGCCAGAATCATCTCATATTCTATGGACACTACCGTGTAATATTGTTTTTACATACCTGCACCTACTGACCAAACCAATTCTCCGAAATATCACCGCATGTCTAATAAACTGCTAAAAAGGCCCTTTATTGCAATTTCAGATATATAATTGGAGCAAAACCATCCTCAGGCTTATTGTGTGATATTGATCACATAGCATGAGCTAATATTTGTAGCTAGTTTTTTTAGTCAAAAAGTTGCCTGCGTAGCGTAATGGTTAACGCGTTTGACTTCTAATCAAAAGATTGCGGGTTCGACTCCCGCCGTGGGTTCTTATGCGGTTTTAGCTCAGTTGGGAGAGCGTCAGACTGAAGAGATTCAGTCACAGTTAATCTGAAGGTCCTGTGTTCGATCCACAGAAATCGCATTTGTCTTTTTTTGAAACTTATTTCATCCAATATTTTTAACTGTCCTGTGGAATGGCACCCAAACCCAACAAGAAAAAAGTTAAATTTATAAAAAATTAAATGAAATTTACCAGAATGTCAAAATTGTCCCAACTTGCTACTTCCCCATATTTCTCAGTCGATTAGAGGTAAAAAAATGCACTACCCTCAAAATCAAATAAACTGTGGAGGCATTAATGATCAATTTCTCGCTAGATCAGTTTTTTTAAAAGAATTATTGGTAAGTTCCGGTGTTCCGAAAATCTCCGTTTAATTGTTTTGACCCGCTTTTGCCATATACTTTATGTCTTTAACCTCTTTTGGTTTAAGATATTTTTCTTCGCCTCGTAATCTCTCAGTAACCCAGCTAATGCCACCACCTTGGCCTGCACACAGCAACAGAAACGATCTACATTGAGCAGAACACCTGGTAGTAACTGTTTTTGGATATTTAGTGCATAGATCAAGGTATTCAAACCATTGGTTGAGCATTGGTTTCGATTCGTTTCAAAGGTCAATTGTATAAACCAGAAATCAATCCAATCAATTTCATAATTCAAAAAGAACGAGATTATCTAACTTTGTTTTTCCGTTGATCCATGAGTGCAATCTCCAAGCTTGTATTTCCGTATCATCAATCGGACCTTGGTGATATATCGTTAACCAAAGCTATTTTCACCAATGAAAATGATTCTAGCCGGTTATCAATTACTTTGAATGACGATAAGGGCGTCGAGTCCGTAGGATTGTCGGGAGAAGATGTAAGCAATGGTGCTCTTGCTTGTTATATTGAGAACCCAAGTCCTGAACATTCTACCCCTTTACTTATCCGTGTTGCTCCAGATCATACAAAAATAAAATTGAGTGTTTCAATTAAACCCAAACAATATAGCGAAAGCAAATCATTAGTCTTGGTCAAATCATTTTGTAAGAAGTTTGATGTTGCTACCCATAAAAGAAAATTGAAGGAATCCCATCAAGCCAATGAATCCGTGAAGTCCGAACATTCACCTTCTCAACTGCCTCATAATACTGCCATTGACCCTTCCAATGCTGTTCAAACCAGAACTGGTCACCATGATGGAAGCAAGAATGCAGATGATGATAATACTAATTTACAAATCTCTAAGATTGGTTTCAAAGACTTGCCAATTGATAAAGGAACTGATGAAGTCCAAAAAATTGTCATCAATGATACTTTTGTAAATGAAACTGGTGATAATCGTGAAATATATGTAGCAGTTTGGGGTTACGATAAAGAATACGATGATTATGAATTCTTATTCAGGTTCAATGTATGGATGGACCAACCAATTGAAGCTTCAAAAGATCCTGCAATTGATTCTGCTCAAGCGTTGCCTCAGCAACACCATCACCACCACCATCATCATCACCATAATCATACCGATGACCCTACTAGAAGCTCTATTGTTTCCAATTCGTCTGGACTGAATGAACCAATGACCAGACCAAAGATTTCCAAGCCTCTTAAGCTTGCTGACCTCAAAAAGAGTTTCCATCTTATTTTAGAAGATGGTCCAGAGTTTAGACTGAGTGTCAAGAAATATGAAGCTAATTCAATTGTTTTTAAGAGAGTATGTCAAACATTAATAGATGAATTAAAGGGGTTGGAGCATATCTTGAAGAGATTAGCTGCTTTCAAACAAAGAGTGGTTGAATTAATAACTTCTTTGACCGATTTGCTGTTCAATCCAATTCTTAAATATTTAGGTCTTCCACTTCATTTCCAAAATCAAATGAATAGATTTTTTATTCCATTTGAAAAGAATTTGAAATTCTTCCTCAAGGATGTTTTTGATTCCAAATTAATTCTGAAATTGGCTAATAATTCTAGTGACACTCAATCATCAAGTACTTCATCTAGCTCGATCTCCAACTCTTCTACGACTGAAACGATGCACTTAAGAAAAGCATTTGATACCACCTCCAAGGAATTCTATGGTTGGTTAAATAAATATCTTTCTAATGATAAGGAAAGATCGAAAGAAAAACTCTTCTCTAAGAGAAAGACATTTGAGTTGAGTAAATTCGATTATCTCAACCATTTGAATCTGATCACTAACAATCAATATTTGAATCAGTTCCTTGAAAAGATATTCAAATTTGTTAACTTGAAATTTGATCCTAACCATGGAAATGTTTTACACTTTAACGATTTCAAAGATCTCAAATTGAGTCATTACTTATTACCTGAACAATATGAAATCTATTTGAATGTCTTATTAAGATTTAACAGTGAAAAATATCAACTCAGACAAATGATTGAAGCAAGTCAAACTAACGAAGAATTAACCAGATTAATCAGATACAATAAGTTGAGTTACCTAGAACTTAATCCACATGCATCCCCTCCAGAATCCCCTTATGAAATGGGTATTACTCTGGAACCAAAAACCCCAGATGCAACTGAAGATTTCCATTCAAATGATTCTCCATCGTCAAAATTTGAATCCCATATTGATGAGAACACTATAATTACCAGAGAAAATTTGGATTTAATTTTCTCTAGTGGATTTGATAAGATGGTGAATACAGTTAATACTTCGGAACCAATGTATGATCAAAAGGATGGTATTTCTGGTGTCTTATACGTATTGGGTGGACAAGGAAAACAAGGATGGCATAAAGAATGGGTTGTTTTAAAAGAAGGACTTTTGACTGAATATTCTGATTGGAGAAAGGGTGAATCACCAATCAATAAACCAATTGAAATCGCCTTATCTAACGTTAAGGCAGTGAACCATGAAAAGAGAAAGCATTGTTTTGAAATAACAACCTCAAGTGGACATAAACATGTATTCCAAGCTATTAATGACGATGAAAGACAAAAATGGATGAAAGCACTTTATAATGCTGGTCAAGTAGTGAATACTCCAAGATTGAAAGAAAGTGAATCCAAAGATAAAGCGAAAGCAAGTGGTAGTAAATCACTTTCTATGAAATCAAGTATACGTCGAGGAACAAAACAAAACTTGAAGGTAGATACTGATTTTAAACCTCCTGTTCTAAATCAACATGGGGACAGATCTGTTTCTCCAGTTTCTATAACTTCTCAAACACCATTTGAGGCCCATGATACTTATTTGAATATTGTCAGATCTGTTCCAAATAGTGATAATCATAAATGTGTTGATTGTGGATCTTTGGAATCAGTTGAATGGATATCCATTAACTTCTTAGTATGTTTCTGTGTTAAATGTGCCTCATGTCACAGAAACTTGGGATCCCACATCACTAAAATCAAGTCATTAAAATTGGATAAATTTGAAAATGAAATCAAATTCTTATTGAGATTTGTCAATAACAATCAAGCAAACACTTACTTGGAAGGTGGTGCTACTGATGGAAATAAGACAGGAACTTCTACCACCACCCCAATTTCTCCATATCCCTTATCTTTGAATAAACCAGATTATACTTCCAACAACGAACATCGACTTGACTTTATTCGTCAAAAGTATACTCTCAAAAAATTCGTGGTCAAGATTCCAGAAATCAATCATGTTTTACTTAAGGCTGTTCAAAAGATTCAAATTCAAGATGTTTTACGTACCATTGCTTGTGGTGCTGATGTCAATATTCAGGTGCAAATTCCAGGTACTGAGCACCATGAAGCTCAAGTTATTCCAGTTCTTGAGTATTCTTTGAGAAAGTATGTGGAGGTTCAAGAAACCCCATCATCCATTCCAAAGAAATTGTTTGTTATCAGTGAATTGCTTATCTTGAACGGAAGTAAAACTGATGGATTCGAGTTGACTAAAGGTCATTTGAGCAGTGAAGCCTTGGATTATTGGCAACAGAGAAAGATTAGTTTAGGAGTCTAATACAATACCGAACGAATAAAGTTGGAGGTATAATAACCAAATACAAACCTCCACTGAAACGATTATATATAAATGTATAATTATGTTGTTTTAATCAAGCATACGAAAGAACTAGTTTATAACCAAGCCGAATGGCTCGCGATGTATTAGTGACCATGATCTAAGAAATATGGTAACAAGACTAATGCGCTACAAACCAGTCCTTGGCGATTTGGTGCATAGTGATTACTTGTAGTCCACTACACGCTATTTCCATTTGTGGCTGCGAATTAATTGCGGCAACTTTTATTAAAAGACTAAGTCCCACAAACACATCGGTTCTAGGTGAGATGGCTGCTAATGATGGGCACGAAAGTTACGGGATCGAGAAGTATCAATTCCATGAGTGTATTGGAAAGGGAAATTTTGGTGATGTTTACAAAGCTAGCAGTTCCAACCAATATGTTGCCATCAAAGTGTTGAACTTGGACGAAAGTAGAGAGGATATTAAGGTAATTGTTCAGGAAATTCATTTGTTATCACGGTTATCTAGTCCTTATATCACCAAGTATTTTGAAACTTTTGTTCATGATGTTAATCTTTTTATTGTTATGGAATATTGTGGGGGTAGATCGATCGGAGAAATGATCAAGCAGTTCAAGAGAATTCCTGAAGATGTGGTTAGTTATATCATGAGAGACGTGATTAGAGGTTTAGTATATTTGCACAAGGAAGGGAAAGTTCACCGGGATATTAAGCTGGCCAATGTATTGTTGACTGATGGAGGTGAAGTGAAGCTAGCTGATTTTGGAGTGAGTGGAGAATTGACGCGGACTCAAGTGAAGAGAAACACCTTTGTAGGTACTCCATACTGGATGGCTCCAGAAGTAATCACCAGAAAGAAGTCTGGTGGTGGGTATGACGAGAAAGCCGATATTTGGTCTGCTGGGATCACCACTATTGAAATGGTTACAGGTGCACCACCATTGTCACAGTATGATCCCATGAAAATATTATTTGAAATTCCTAAAAAACGTCCTCCCACACTAGAAGGGGATTATGGAGCCAATACCAAGGATTTTGTGAGGTACTGTTTGATCAAAGACCCTGTTAAACGTCCTGCGGCATCCAGACTCTTGCATCATCAGTTTTTGAATGCTACCAGGCATTCTCAACATAAATTAGTGAGAATGATAAAGGAACTTCAGGTCAAAGTTGTCAAACCCAGGTATCGGTTTACTATAGAAAATAGTCCCCCCACGAATGATCATAATTGGGATTTTCGTACGTTTACACAAAAAACCGAAACTAAACCAGTTCAATACAATCCCATTGTTTCCAGTCGTCCATCCCATCCACTATTCTACTGTCTTGAACAAGTGTATCAACGTAGTCGCACCGAGGCCACTAAAGAAACGGTTGAGAAGTTGATGGTATTTCTTGGTGACTGCGAAAACGACCAACCAGGATTATGTGATGCCTTGATTGAGGAGATAAATAATATAGTTTAGGAAGAAGAATACGATACCCCTTGCCCTGTAACCCGTTTCCAAATAATACGTTTGTAAGTGCTATATATATATGTACATATAATAAAGATACGTATATACTCTACTCATCACCGAACACACCGAAATAATCAATGATGAGAGAAGATGTAGTTAGGTAAATCTTTGAACAAAGGAATTCAATTCCGGTTTTATTTTTGCACATATAAAAAACAAAGAAATGGCCTACTTGAGAAATCTGAAGATTTACGAATAATTCAGTACCGAATAAGCGACAGGAATGGTTCTATTGTTTGTTAGGTGTCTTTGTTCTTTGCACCAATCGGTTGACATATGGTAAATTTAAGGTAGGACGTGGGAAACGGCCACGAAACTAAACTAAACTAAACTATGACAATTGTGATTTTGGTGTGTGTGTGTATGTGTGTGTATGTGTGTGTATGTGTGTGTGTGTGTCTGTGTAGCTATTCACAGTTTCACAGTTTCACCGTAGATCTAGTTGCTGTTTTGGGTGGTGTGATTTCTCTTATCATACGCCCTGAATATGGAACCCTATCAGTACTCGATTCAACCAACACTCACGCGTCGCGAGGCAACCTCCATTTAATGTCACCCGCGTAATAATTACAATATGACGTAGCGAAGGAACTTAGGTGCAAAATTACCCCATTTGGAACAAATTTAGATCATCTAAGCACACAATATACTGTTGCTGGCTGTCACCCATCAGCATAAATTCGGACTCCCCCTTTCTCTTCAAGGTAACTGAGTTGCCAATACCCTGGAAAATCGGTAGATAATCTGCCTTCTCCAAAGACCAGAAACCCTTAGTGCTTAGTGCTTAGTGGCTAAAGGAAACTCCCACTGCCACTTTTCTTTTTTCCAATTTTTCATTTTCCAATTGCACTTTTCAGAGACTCCTTCACCACCACACAAGTGTGGATTTTCTCAGGTGTTTCTGGGTGTCCCTGTCCCTGACCGTCTCTAATTTCACTCGCTTTTTACCCTCCCTACCACCTCCCCCCTCCTCTCTCATGGGCCACCAACTGTGTTTTGTTACGTAATCATCACGCTCCGATTTACCTCTCTCAACGTGTACAATAAACCGCGTCTGTTTGTTTCAGGAGTTAGTAAAACTTTGCGTGTCTGTCGGGGGTACCGCCCTTGGTATTTCAATTACCATAAATCCTTTTTGATCTCTACTTCGCTTTTGCTTAAACAACTTCATGAGAGCCTACCACCATGTCTCTGTCTAACTATTTACAAGTACCAGGCGTGACCGGGACTAGTGGTTCCAATACGGGTGTTGGCACCACTTCTTCTACTAGTATGGCAGGAAGTCCCCATCCTCAAACTCCTCGAGGTCAAAGAACAACCAAATCTCAAACTCCAACTTTTAGTTTTGGATTAAGTTTCCTGCCTTCATTTAATTTCAATTCACCCATCAATTCAGCTTCTCCTCATAAATTTTTCCAATCTTTAAAACGAAAACATGATCTGATGCCTTCATTACTGACCCCTCCAAATTCTTCAAGAACTGGTTCATCAAATAGATTTTTGGATTCTCTTAAAAAGGAACAAGACGATTTATGGTCTTCTTTAGGTGGCGATTCCAATTTAACTTCTCTTTCTTCTATTTATGAAGAAGGTAAAGAGTTTTTAACTCCAAAGAGATTACAAAGACCTCACCATAAATCTCCAAGCTCTAAAGATCATCATGACGACGAAGATGATGAAGATGAGGACAATAACAATAATAATGATAACGAAAAAGACGTCACTAATCATACGCAAATCGATGATTCTCAAACTAAAGATGAAAAGAAAACACACGATAAAGAATCCAGTTTAAGTCCAGATCCTTCTAAATCTCTTGAATCAGCTCCAACTCTCATTCCAATTAAACCAAAGGCAGATATGGATGCTAAATCTAGACTCGATTTATCTATTTCTAAATCAATTAAACGCAGAAAATTATCTTCTGCCTCTTTACTAGACTCTCCAAATAATTCAATTGCATCTCAGATTGATTCTACTATAGACTCTCCTGTTCCAAAAAGAAAACAATCTAAATCAACACCAACTCCGGTATCTACTTCAACTCCTGGTGCTGCTGCCGATATTGGTGATAAGGTATGGTATCCAGAACTTGATGATATTTTAATCAAATGTTTCTTAAAATATCGTGATTTCAGAAATAATCATACTGGTTACAGTAGTACATCAATTCTTAAGAATACTTCTCAAAATAAAGTACTTTCCAGAATGGTTTTGAATAAAACTGGTATTTTAAGAACTTCAAAACAAATTTCTTCTCGTTTGTTTAGATTAGCTAAATCTAAAAAGTTAGATAAAACAACTAAAAGTCAAAAACAAACCAGTCCTAATAATAAACAGGTTACGGAAAACCTCGATGATATCGATGAATTGATTAAAACTCCTTTTGAGCATCTTATTAATTGTTCTGGTTATCCATCTACTACAGCTGGTACTGCTCATGGTATGGATTCAATTAAAACTAATGAAATAATAGATCATGAATTAGATTTATTATTATCCTCTCCAAAGAATAATCATACTTTGAATTTTGCATTTAAATTATCACCAAAAGCCATTAATATTTCTTACATCAAAACTTCAAACTCCATTTTGAATCATTCTTTCTCGAAATTGACTAGCTCTTATCAATCATCATTAACTCCTTCGTCTTTATTGAAGAGAAATCAACACATTTCTTCTTCCATTATTCATAAATTGAAATCAGAAAATACTCCTGTTTGGTTAGTTCAACATAATGTAAATATGGGTATTACTTCAAGTAATTTTTCTACTTCCACTCCTATGTCTCCATTTACTCCTCAATCATCACAAGCACAAAAAACTCTTGATTTTGTTAATGGTGATTTAGAATCATTTATTAAATTAGATGTTAAACTCTTTGCAAAGGGTGAAGAACATGAACATCCTTCTATGCTTAATTGGAAATGTTTAACTGCTATTTATGAAAACAAGAAGATTTTGGTTGAACATGTGGATATGGTCAATGGATATTATTCATTTGAAAATGATTATTATGAAGTACAAACTCCGTTTATGAAGAATTTCTTTGCAGGATATCTTAATTTCTTAATTAATGGAACCAATTATTCCAGAAAACAATTAACTGTTGTTCAAACCCTTTATGATAATTATTCTGAAGAGTTCAATGGAGCAAATAATCGTTTTAATGATCAAACATCCACTATTTTTGGTTATTTTGTTCATGAATTCAATTTTGACAATGGTAATGGATCGACCACCTTCAATACCATTAAATTAGTTAATGTTCCCGAAGAAGAAACTTCTAATGATCCAACCAGTCACCTTATTGATGAAAGAGAAGACGATAATGAAACTGTTCTTGCAGACTCTTCTCCTTATAAAATATCACCAAACCAAACTCTGGTTACTCATGATACACCAATCAAGGCAAACAGTTTAAGAATTGATACTGATAAGGCTAACTCTAATGATTTTGGTACTTTACAAGGACCATTAACAGCACCAATTTACAATGCTGATATTGTTCACAAGTTTAATCAAAACATGTTGAAACAACAAGAAAATTTGAGACTTCAATTCCAAGGCCAACAAAGATTGAGAAGCGAAACTAGTATTCCTCAATTCAATCGTCCTGTAGTACAACCGGAATTGATCCATTCACAATCAACTGGTAATATTGCTCAATTCAAATCTAGTATGGAAAAATCACCACCATCTTCATCACCACCAAAGGATTCACCAATAATGACTGCCAAATCTAATATTGGAAACCAAAGCTTTTCGAATATGGTATCATCTACACCATTACGTGATAATATTATTCCTAACACTGCAATGAACATGGCAGCACAAACTTCATTCATTCCTCCAAATCAACAACAATTAATGGTTAATCTTGGTAATGGGTTCGTTCCATTTAATTCATTACATCCTAAATTACAAGAGCAGTATATTCTGGTTCAACAACAATTTGAATTTCAAAGACAAGAACAGCAAAAAATGCTTACTAAACCTTTTGAACAATCACCTCCTAATGGGTTACCACAAACATTTGGGGATCAACAACAACAACAACAACAACAACAACAATTTTTAAATAACATGAACATGAATCCTCAGCAATTCATTCCTACTCAAACCTTCTCAAATAATCGTGGAGTAAATGGCATTACAATCAATCCTACACAAAACATTGTTCCCATGGTTCCAGTGCAAGCATTGGATAATATCCCAGGACAAGAACAGAGCATTCCATTTACCCCCTTAACTAATTCCAACAACGAAAAGGAAAACATCAAACCAAAGGAAATCAAATTTGGACCTATCTTGGAGTATGACCCATCCAAAGATTCCAAAAAATTCCAACAAACTAAAGTCACAAAACAAGCTGCTGGTACTCATCGTTTCCCTATCAACACTCCTGTTAGCATGTACAAGCCTAAGAAGAAGTAGCGGTAGTGGAAGTATTAGGATTAGTGTTCTTATGTATTAATAGTTGGAGGACTCGTTACATTTTTCATTTCTATAGTATATTATTAAATGCATTTTTAATTTCATAACGAACCGTAAAAAATAAATAAAAGTAAAGTACTCGTCAAAGCAACCGAACTTTTCTGAAAGGTCGAATATCGCACTTGACGTAGGAGATCATGTAATTCGATGTAATTAGAATTAAAGGGTTATTCTTCCTCTATTTTGTCATTTGATTTGTCAGCGTTTAGTAACAATGTCGCGCACTCGATTAAGTTAAGGATGTACCGGAATTGGCAGATGTCGCAGACATCCAGCTCAAACCTGAACTTTAAGTCTCCACATTTGGCACTACAATTGAACCACCCTCCACCATCCACTCATACGAAATAGATATCGAGGCATTCCGGTACCATCAAGAATTAAAAACATCATAAATTCTATTCCAGTTTGCTTTATACTCATATTCATGAAACCAATCCTACAATTCAATTCCCTTATTTATTAATCATACGGAGTAAATTACTACAGCATGTCTACAGCCAAGAATGGTGAGATTCCCAAGACCGCCAATATCAACACCAGTGAAGCGGAACTTCCTCCTACTGCTCACTTAGGAACGAAAGGATCAGAAGAATCCAATGCCTATGCCCCCAATGGTGACCCTATGGAAGCTGGAACCAGTGGTGCAAATACCGAAAGTGATACTTTTATAAATGAAGAAGCCAAAAAGAATCCTGTTTTCAGACAATTCAAATTAATTTCGGTGAATTTCAAAGAAGCAGCTCTTGATTCTCCTAGTTTTAGAGCTTGTGTGAATCATTTGGATATTCAAATTAATAAAATTGAACAATGGTTACTTGCAATTGTTTCATCGATAAAAAAAATCCCTAAATACGCTAAAGAACTACAATCTTTTTGTAATTCTTTTTTGGAACATTTGGTACCTGCTTTCTTACAAGATGGTCTTATTGATCAAGAATATACCATGCAATCATTACAAACTACCTTACAAGGTCTTAGAGCGCTATGGAGTATTAATTTATCAGCCATGAATGTCAATTCTTATGTCATTGATAATCTTAATTTGATTGTTTCGAAAAATGTTAGTCAATATAAAGAAATAAGGAAAAATTTTGAAATGTTTCAAGAAAAACATGATCGATATCTCGATTTATATTTATCAACCCCTAAAACAAAAGACCCTGCCAGTACCATGGAAGATGCAAAACAATTCTTCCAAGTCAGAAAAGATTATATTCATGCATCCCTTGATTTAATTGTGGAATTATCTACCTTAGGAAACCTTTTGGATCGTGTTTTGGTAGGATTGAGCAGTGATTTATGGAAAAATAAGAAGAGTTTTTTCACTTCGGATGCTGGATCTTCTCTTAATAAAGATATTTGGCTCAAAATCAACAAAATTCAAGGTTGGAGTGATTCCAATTCTCTTGCTATTGAAAAACTTAGCAATGATATGCTTTTGGCTCGTGATCAAGTTGAAGAATCTTCTACCCAACAATACCAACCTTCTTCTGATCCAAGTGAATATAGAACATCATTAATTAATCAAAAAATGTTAGATAATATCGAAGAAAATGGGGTTGAAAAGCATGGTTATTTATTTATGAAAACTTGGCATGAAAAATCTTCAAAACCAATTTGGGTTAGAAGATGGGCTTTTATTAAAGGTGGTGTTTTTGGTTTACTTGTGCTATCCCCATCGAAAACTTTTGTTCAAGAAACTGATAAACTTGGTATCTTATTATGTAACGTCAGATATACTCCAAATGAAGATAGAAGATTTTGCTTTGAATTAAAGACTAGTGATTTAACTGTTATTTTCCAAGTTGAAACTTTATTGGAATTAAAATCTTGGTTGAAAGTTTTCCAAAACGAAAGAAATAGGATTCTTAAATCTTCGGGTGAAAATAGTGAAAATGAGTTATTTAAAATTGCTTCAGGAAGATACCCTCCAATTATTAGTGAATTTTCTTCTACTTTACACACTGCTATTGATAGAGAACTTACTAGTAATAGAGTGGTCCACCATTCTACCGGCCAGATTATTTCTTCAAGTAACTTGGCAAAACATATCGAAAGAAATGAAAAGCTTTTCACGAAATATGTCTACACTCAAATTCTTCAAATGAGACCTCCCTTCATCACCGATACTACCAAATCATCTATTTTATCCTACAGTCTTGTCAACCCTACATATGTTCCAACCGCATTGACAGCCAATATTTGGGGTTCTGTAAATTGGGGTATTTATTATTTAAACAATAGTTTCCAAACTGATGTGGAACCATACTTGATTCAAGAAGATCAAGAATTAATTCATGAACAAGAACTGAGAAGAGAACAAGGTACTTACTATCCACCATTCTATCCTAGTGAACTTATTCCTTTAGATATCCAAATGAGAGCTCTTTTTGAGTCAGTAATTCAACCAGGTGAATATTGTCTTGTTTCATATAGATGTATATGGTCTGCTAATTCTAGACAAGAATTAAGTGGTAGATGTTTTGTGACTATCAATCATATTTATTTCTACATGCAAGCATTGGGTTTTGTTACATTATTTAAGGGATATGTTGGAAACTTGGTTTCTATTGATCATAGAAGTCAAAAACAATTTGATGTGATTAAAATCTATGGTGTTGGTGGTGTTATCAAGATGAAATTATTCTTGGACGATGGTAATGCAGTCAAATCAAAATTAAACTTTTTGATTGAAAATAAGGTCAATGATAAACCAAAATTAACCAAGGAAATTCTCCAAGAATTCCGTAAGATTGATGAAAGAGTTGATATGGAGCAGGCAGAAAGAGCTAGAAATAACCCTAGGTTATTAGATCCTCCCACTCCTCCAGGTATCGTTGTTTCAAGACCTGAATCATTAGAAAGATCCAAGACTGAACCTTCTAAGATCCTTACAGTTGGTGCTCCACGTCGTCGTGCTACTGTTAATGAAAGCTCCAAACCAGATGGTTCTTCTACTCCTGTGAGATCATCAAGATCAGTCTCCAATGTCAGAAAACCATCATTAAGTCCAAAGCATAATCAATTCTCACAATTTGAAACCAGACCTGAAGATAATATTGACTCAATCATTGAAACTGATAACAAATCACAAGAATTTAGATTAGATTTTTCTGCTGATTTCACTCTTATGGATGATAGAACTTATGCTCTACCACCAAAAGCTATTTTCCATGCACTTTTGGGTGACAATTCCACTCTTCTCAATGATCAAACTACTTTTGGAAAGATTGAAAATGTGGTTAAGAAACCATGGATTACTACTAGTAATGGACATTTAAAAAGAACTTATAACACTGTTGCCAAGTATAATAAGAAGAGATGGGTGGTTCAAGTCAGTCAATTAATCGATAATCTTTATGATGATGAATATTATACATTTTCTCATACCAGATCAAGTTTCAAATTCTTTGTTGGATCTACCTTGAGTATTGAGTATAAATACGTTATATTCAGGGCTAGTGGTGATAAGACAAGAATCAGATCTTACATGAGAAGAAACTATAATTCCACATCCATTTTCAATCCATTGAATGAACTGGTTTTCAGTACTGTTGCCTATTCTTACAATTATAATTTCCACAATAGATTAAAGAATGCAGTTAAAGAAATTGGTACTCACGGGACCATTGTTAAATCAATATACTTATATGGAAAATTAAGTCATACCAATGATGCAGAAGTTGAAAAAGATGAAGCTGAAATTACCGAAAATCCACCATTGGTTAGACTTAGTTACTTTCATATTTTTAAACTTGTTCTCAAGAGGATTCTGCTTTCAATTTTGGCATTTTTTCTTCATTTGTTACAATTATTATTCAATGGAGGTATCACTCTTTTCAAGAGTCTCAGTATGCAAAAATTTTTATTGGCAATCATTGCAGTTTCTGTATTATTTAATTTCTTCTTAACAGGAAAGACCACTCAATCTTATTGGACTATTCGTAAAGCTAATCAAATAGCTTATGATTTTGTTACGTCCGAACCTCTAATGTTAGAAAGGGCTGTTTATTTGAAAGATACAGAAGAGTATGTGGAACGTGGTAGATTTGATTATCTTAATGGTATTGCAAATCTAAATATTAGTGATGAAGAAAAACGCAATAAAGGAGTCAATACGTGTTTCAGTACTTTCAAAAACTTATCATTTGTTTCCAATTACAAAAATGCCACTTATTGGGATGATTCATATGGTGATGAACAAACGAGAGATGTGGCAAGAGATTTAAGAAAATCTTTCCAAGAAATTGGAGTAAGAAGACACAAGCTTCTTGTTGAACTTGATATTTTGAAACAAGTTGAAGAACAGATTGGTAAGGCTGAGTGGAGAAACTGGTTAATAAGTGAATTACAACGTTGTGAGTACGTGAAATCTTATATTATCAACAAACTTGTTTATCCATCTAAAGATGATGAGGATTTCCTGAATTTGACCGGTGGAGTTGAGTCATTATTACAATTCTGTGACGATTGTAGTCAAGAAATGAAATATGTGGATTTGTTATAAAATTAACGACCAAATAACTCAACAATTATTATAATTTATATGGCCTGGAATTGGTAGACTGATACTAGAGTTCTATCATTGGTTCATAATAGCATATACACAGCATTCCAATACATTTTAAAATGTATTACTAAAAAGCATTTACATAAAATAAATATCTAATTATGAATATCTAAAATCCTTTTTTGGCTAATGTATCGGCTATATGTAAATACAATGCCAAAGCATTGAACTTGGGTTCTTCATTGAATACCACTTTATCAATTGCTGTTCTAGACCGATTTGTCCAGTTGATTAGATCTAAATGGTCCACTTGATCCAATGTCCCTAAATATTGTCCCCATTTAGAGCTTTGTACACTTACCATCCCATCATTATCCAAGTCGTCCATATTTTGTTTTACTTTTTTCACTTGATCCTGGTTCAACTTCTTGAACTTTTGTGTTAATTTTCTATTACCTGTTGCTTGATGACGCATTACCTTCCAAGTTAAATTAAATAAATTAAACCATTTAGGCAGAAACTTGGCTCCATATGAAAAATATTGTACTTTTGGATCATTAGGAATTTGTTCATTGAACTGTTTCATTTTAGTTGTAGTCAATTCAAAAACTGATTCAGGACACAACTTGCCAAGTATTGGGGTTTTTTCGACAATGTTAACCAAGAAATCAGCCATTTCTGACCCATGATGCGGAGTAGATATCGTAGTTAATGATTTCACCTGATAACTCTTACCTTCCAGAAGCTTAGTTATCAAGTATCTACTATCTAGTCCACCCATAGAGTGACTTATAAGGTTTACTTTGATGGGTTTATGGGTCTCTTTGAAGGTCTTTGTATCGCTCAGATGGTCCTTATGATCTACTTCATTATTGTCCGACTGGTACATGGATGATTTGGACTCTTTTTTCCGTAACTCTTCTACTTGGTTATTGATGAACTTATCGAGCAGCCTGGCTCTTTCTTCGATGGTTCCAAACGGTGGGACTCTTCCAATTAGGACCGTGCTTCCTAATTCTTGAAGGACCTCCTTGATCTTGTACCAATAGTCCAACTGAAACACCTTATCAACATGGCTATGTTTGGATATGGAAGGTAACGAGAGCCGATCGAACCCAGAAAACCCATGACATAACACAATTGGATAGTGTGGTGTTTCATAGTGTTTCTGTAACTTCAGATAGTCGATATCTTTCGATTGTACTTGGGGCTGTTGTTTTAGCTCTTGATCTGGTGCTGATTCTTCCGGTTGTGATTTTGGTTTAGTTGATTCAACTGGTTTTGCATCAATTGATATATGGTCTTTCGAGTAGTAACGGACATGGACCGAGGAATAAAGAAGTTTGGTTGACCGAGATCGACTTGAAAGACGTCGTATTCCATTGGCCCATAGAGGCGATGGTCTGATAGTGGTATACATTTATCGTTTTATGTTTTATTAGTGAGAACTTGAAACTATATATACAAGGTCGCAATCTGCGACATTATAGATGACACCTGAAACAGGTACATATCATCATCAAAAAAATTATTTTGAGCAGTGGTGATCTCACCAGTCACCAACCCACTCAAAGCCTGAATTTAGCATAATTATCATAATTATCATAATATTTAATTATATTAGTGTAGTTGGTTTTTTTTTATCTTTATTATTGCTTGCTGATAGATTTAACCATTAAATCCTTGACGATATCCAACATATTGAGAGATTTCAATCCTATACCTCTAAGAGCAACCAACGGGTAGAAATCAGTAGAGAAAATCTTGTGAAGCTTGTCACAGACTCCTAATAACATACTGTTTGATGGCCAGGCGTTGGAGACATAACTTTCAAGCACTAAAGTAGAACCAATGTCCATACCTCTTTCCACACCTTTTTCCAAAGCCTCGACCAAAGAAACAACATCGGATTGGCCCATGTTTAATCCTTGTCCCGCTAATGGATGAATAGTATGAGCGGCATCACCAATTAATGCTACTCTATGAGAAACATAAGTATCAGCATGAGACATTTTCAATGGAAATCTTGCTCTGGAGTTTTCAATTAATTCAACCACTGGTAATGGATACTTTTCCTCTAATTCAGAAATCTTTATCTTGGACATCCTCCATTCAATTTCTTCCAAAACAGAAGTGTCAGTTGGATCTTTCTTCAATACACTATAGATATAATTCAAATCAACTTCATCTAAAGTCATGGCAGCATTAACAAGTTGAATGAAAATTTCAGGAGTGACTTTTAATAATATTTCTGATAATTCTGGAGTACTGGACCAAACAATTGTTGCGTTTTCTTCCGTTAATGGTAAAATGGCCAAAGGTCCAGTAGTTAAAAATCTTTGCCATCCAATAGATCTATAATCTTCATATTGTAATTTGACAGTAGCAACCACTCCAAAACGGTTATATTGCCAGCCTCTAGATTCAATACCGGAAAACTTTCTCACTGGAGAATTGTAACCATCAGCACCAACCAATAATCTAGTTTGAATGCTTTCTCCGTTAGAAAGGTGTACTATAGGCCAGTCTAATTGAGAAGAAGTAGTCACTGGTTCGGCATTTAAATCATGACCAGCCACTGCTGCTTCAGTTTCTTGCGCTAATGGATCCACAATATTTAACACTTTAGTATTGTCCAAGATAGTAGCATCACCAATCTCTTCAACTCTAGATAACAACAGGCTTTGGATATTGATGTTTTCACACATTACTGCCAATACTCCGGCTCCTTCGGTCATGGTAGCATCGAATTGAATTCTAGCATCTTTGTCTTGAGAATCATAAGCTAAAATCAGATTATAGAACTTGATTCTGTCTTGATTAATGTATTGCCAACTGCCGATTTTTTCTTGCATGAACTCCACCGATTTGGGGGTCAAAGAAACTACTCTGTTGGTATAATTTTCAGGAGGATCTATGGCGAAATCACGGACAGGATCCAAACTTCCTCCTTCAATCAATGCACAGTCTAAATGACGGGTTTTATGAGAGCTTTTAAGAGCAGCCAAAAGAGACAAGCCTGCAGGACCTCCACCGACAATCACCACGTCCTTAAAAGTGGGAACTGACGGTTTCGAAGCTCCACCTGCTGCTACTGCTGCCGTGGCTAGCCTTCTTACTATACTGAACATTTAGTGGGGATGTTTGGTGAGTGACAAAATAGTCTTACGATTTTCTAGTGAGATGGTCGTGCAAACCGACTCGGGATATATGTGAATAAGGGTGGACTTGAAAGACCATACCATTTGACAGTATCTTAAACAGCTGGTTCTAGAGTAGTTTGGTTTAAGTGAGTCCTAACTACATGTTCATCTATATATAGCTACTTGTTTTGTCATTATATCGTAAATTCAATATTATACAGTTATCCCAATTAACATCTGATGATATAGATGCTCACAGCTAGATGAGATATGGTTGTGGTATTCCCTAAAATGAGCTGATAATTAATAGTCAAAGTAGAAAGTTGATGGTCGGAGCTATTAGTACTAACTCTGTTATTTATTTATTTTTTTTTTTTTTTGGGGCTTCTTGTATACTTTTCTTGCTCTTTCTTTTCAACTCTTTGGAATATTTTCTAATTTTACCTTTCCAGTCTCTATCCAGTATGGATCTATTAACTTTTCTCTTTCTTCATACATGACCTTATAAGAAGTCTTGATAGTACCATCACTAACACCGGTCTTGTCGGAAATCTTAGAAGGGGGTAAATCGGCTCCAAATACCAAAGCAGCCATATAAATCACAGTGGCTGCGATGGTAGTTGGAGATCTACCTGCCAAAACACCAACTTCTTTCGAACGACGGGCAATATATTCAGCTGCATTGGTGACTTGAGTATTAACACCCAAGTGAGAGCAGAAACGACGAATCAAATCTTCAGCTGAAGTTTGAGTAGTTTGAATATTATCTTGATTGAATAAGTCAGCATTAGGATCAGTAGCATTCTTGTCTTGCATAACTTGTCTTATAATCTTGAAAACCTTACCAATTTCTTTACGTGGAACATTGGTTAAAGCCCATATTTCTTTGAAAGATCTTGCAACCTTGGCTTTACGACATCCAATGAAAATGGCTGCTGCCATAATAGACTCTTGAGATTTACCTCTTAATGGTCGTTCATCATAGACCATTTTATAAACTTCTTTGGCACTATCTTGAACAATCTTTGGAAGTTGATATCCATCACACATTTGAGAAATTTTGGCATAAGCTGCTGCCAATGCATTATCTTTTTTATCCACTATGGATTTGGATTGTGCTCTATTCAATTCCTTACCAGCACGAGTGTTTTCTGGTACATACGAAATCATGGTAGATAAATCTTCTGTATCTAATAAAGGATTACCAGCATCACCCACACGACTTGGATCATCACCGTTTTGATCATCATTACTAAAAGTTCTCCATTCGGAACGTGTATCAACTACACGATCACTAAGGACCAAACCACAACTTCCACAAACGATATCACCTTCACTGAAACGTTCAATCAAATCTGGTGGATATATCTTACATTCAGGACAAACCAATGTGACATTCAAATTTGGACCTTGGAATGGTTCTTCTCCTGGGGCGGCTGCAACAGTGCCTGCTGGTTGTGGAGCCATGATGAATCTAGGGATGCTTTCTGTTCTAGATTAAATTAAAATAAAAAATAAAAAAAAAAGTAAGGGCTTGAGCTCTATAACTCCCTACTTGATGAGATTAGATGATTAGTTCTCTTTGTTGGTTTTGATGGACTAGTGGAAGAAGATTCTAACTAGCCGGTTCTTAACTCTGGGGGATCGACAATTAAGTGATCTATGCGAAATCCAATATGATGGTGTTATAGCGTTGTCCAGTCGAGACGGTTCAGTACAAGCTAGTAGTCTTTGCTAAATGACAAATGAATCTTAGATTGTCGTCATCTTATAATTAGGGTCGTGTACCAGCACAACTACTATATGGGGTTCTAGAAGGTAATCGAAGGGAGGTGACCTGGGCATAGAGAACTGAGATGACGGGACAGTGGTGGAAGTGTTGGATGTTTGAAATGGTAAACAGGTTGAAGGTAGTGGTGAGTGGAGTGAAACCTGTGTGACTTAATTCGTGTGAGACAGTGAAATAGTGGGAGACTTCGTTAACGAGGTAGCAAGACAGTTTGGCACCACCCAAGCCTTGCCATGCCTAGTCTATAATTACAAGGAGTCTGGTGTAATTACACCATTAAACCGGACCCCATGACATTGTCCATCTTTAAGTCTCCTAGACATCGATTATATAACAGTGGATTTTTTATAAGTTATAATTGGTAGTCATTATATTTTTTTGATATTTGCCAGTTGACCCGTTAATCACCTCTTCGGATCTATTTCCTCATTCATGACTTGGACCCCCAAAAACATTCCCAAACGGTAAATAAAGAAGCCTCACCACCAAAAAATAGTGATGTAATGGTCATGAGTCGCTGGCCCTAAGCAACACTAAAAGTTTACCTAGCCCTACCAGAAGTTACTAACGTTACTAACATTATTTAACATTACTATCCACATGAAACTCTACTTGAACCTATTAACGTTGGTTCCGAGTTTGGTTGCTTCGGTAAGTACGGAACAACTGACAAAAACTGGCAAAATGACCCTTTGGGGTGGCTTTCATTCATTTCTTCATGCTTTTTTTAAGTTTCTTGTTTTGTGTTTGTGTGTGTTAAACTTTTCGCAGCTGTCAACCCACACAATTGGATCAGCTACTTGTTTGATCCTTGCTGGTACATGTGACTAACGCAACATACGATTGCTGGTGTCATTCAATTGTTATTTTGTTAGTTCAATTGGACCACATATTTGTAGATAGTCAACTGTCTTAAACCGAGAGATTTTCGACACTTCAAAAGAAGAAGAAAGGAAAAAAAAAAAAGAAAACAAAAAAGCAAAAGGTGTTTTGATACTTTTCTTTTCCCTTTTATAACTAATTCTATTATGAGTGTCGCTACTATCACTAACAACACCGTGCCACTTGAAGATCTTACTGTACTTGATGCCCCATCATTGATCAATGAAGCAAAGTACATCTTGGAACTCATTGAACCCAATTGGAAGAGTGGTAAGAAGTACAAGTTTACCCTTGCCAATCAACTCCCAATAACTGTTCCTACCTATAGTAACAGCAAATTGAACGATGGTACTTGGTATTCTCGTGTTTATGACTTCACTGAATTCGGTGATCCTCTCAAGGATCAATACCATCAAGCATTGATGGACTATGTCATTGGATCCCTTGATGACTTCAAAAGAGGCCATACCGAATACGAAAAGGAATACATCAAGGAACTCTACGATTATGATATAACCCCATTCAATTTATCTGGTGCTGAACCAAATTCCGTGACTTATTTGGCTCAATTGTACTATAAATTCCCTTTCCCATTGAAGAAGAGAGTCTTCTATGAATTGATCCATATTTACAAACCTTCGGAATTGGAAGCTTATGTGATTTCCTTATCAGTGAACCCAAAGAACTTCGAGCGTCCTGGTTATGATGCCGATTTCGTTCAAGGTCGTTATACTTCAATTGAAAAGGTCTCTTACGTTCCAGAAACCAAGGAATTGAAGTGGACTATGGCCACATGCTCTGAACCTGGTGGTCATGTTCCTACATGGTTTACCCATGCCAATTTGGGAAGTGCTATTTCCAAGGATGTGCCTCATTTTATCAATTGGGTTGATGCATTGAAGCTTAGGGAAAATAAGGTCCTTAGTCCTGTTGGTCTGACTCCTGTAGCCACTGGACAAGCACCTCAGGAAGGTGCCGTTCCACAACCTGGTTCTCCTGCTCCTGCTTCTGCTTCTGCTTCTGCTGCGACCGCTGGTGCTGCTACAACTGGTGCTGGTGCTACTACCGGTGCTGGTGCTACTACCGGTGCTACTGGTACTTCAGTTCCAGCAGGAACTGCTTGAAGGATTTGTGAATGGAATATCACCTCGCTACCATTTATTATATGTTTGAATTATGTTTCACCACTAGTTCCAAAGCTTTGAAGCCAGTATTTTACGTCTACTCCCAAATTATCAAGAAACCCTAATTGTGCATAATCGTATGCTCCTTCAGTTATCTTGTGGAAAACATTTGAATTTTCTTCGTTTTCTGGCTCCGGATTCTTTCGGTGGGTGGCAACAGCAGCAGCAGCAGCAGCATTAATTGCAGCTCGTTTGCTGCTGTTCTTTGAGTTTCGATTGTGATTCTTGATAATAATAATGTATTTATCTTTGTGTTTGATATAATAAAACATCCAATCGTTGGTTTTTGTGCTTGTAAACTTATGGAAATATTCATTCATTTCATTTTGAGTGAAAAAATCTTGATTTTTTTGCATTAAGAATAATGATGATAATTGTTCATGGAGGAAAAACATAGCAGTTTGATATTTTGTTATGGATTTCTCTGCTGATGTTAAATTTGTAGATGATAAAGTAATATTTGGTAAGTATGGTAAAGATGATTTGATCCATTGTTCTTGTCCATCATAGACAATAAAGAAAAACTCACTATCAATTTCATTAGATGGATTGGCCAATATACCATTTAATGATTTGAGTGATCCAACACTATTATTAACACTTCCTCCAAATATCAAACTATTAATTTCTTCAACTGCTGGATTTAATAAGTCAGTACCTAATTTATTAAAGAATTCAATTTTATCTAACTCTGGATTTGAAGACTCGAAAATCATAGTAATATATACATCTGACTTGGTAAATATTACCAACAGGTATTCTCTTTCTTCTTCTTGCCAGTTTCCATGGTTATCAAGGGTTTTCGTGGGTAAGTATACCAATTTTCTATGAATTGTTTGAGATTCACCTTCCCATTTTACACCTGTAATATATTCACCTGTATCCTCTTCATCCTCATCGTCGTCTCCGTCATCATCAGTTTCTGGTGCTGGGGTATTTGTATTGGAAGTAGTATTGGATCCACCACCTAGTCCAAGATTAAGCTTCTTAAGCATTGGTGGCATACTTAACCAACCAGAATCCTGACTTGGCTCTGTCAGTGGTTCTTCATCGCCTGCGATGGTACTTTCCCCATTACCCCTCAATTTGGTAGAAACTTGACCTCCAATATTAATCATACTATTGACAGTATAATTCAACGGCAGTACTACTAAATTGCTTGTTAAAGTCACTGGATTCAACATTTCCAATGCAGAAGTGGTGGCTGTTCTGAAAGTAATTGAATCTTCTTCCTCGTTCGAGCCTGTTTCTGATTCTATATCTATTTCTGGTTGTGGCAAGTTTGTCTTGAATACCAGAGAAGAATCTATTTTGGTTAAGTTCTCTGTATCCAACTTGTTATGGTAATCATAATATTCTAATAGATTATAAATATCTATCAAGCTTTCTTTTTTAACCACGTCTTCGTCAGTATCTTGCTCATGGAAATTGCTCATATAAACCATACCATACTTTTTTGGGTTGGTCTTTTCGAAATACGAAATTATTAACCCTTTAGGCTTTTGTTCACCAGGTGTGGCGGTTAATATTAAATCAATTTCTTGTTTGGCATGATGACTTAATGACATAGATGACTTTTTATAGGTTCTGTTAAACAGATCTCGAGACGGGAATGGTATTAATCCCAAAAAACCCTTGTTATTCATTGAATGAGCCCAATTTAATCCAATAGGTAATTTGTACAGTTGATTATTGTAAGTGTCTAAAAATCCACCCCAGTACTCTTTTAACAGCTTTTGAAGAATCTCGAGGCCATAATTCTTTAATATCGAGCTGTACTTTGAGTGTAATATCATGAAATATTGGTACCCTGTTTCTAATAATTTAATCAATTGCTGGTTAATTAAACCAGTGGTTTCTGATATGGAACATGCTAAATAGTAATCTGGCTCGATATGGTACAAGATGATAGACGATTTGGACGATTTGATAATATTGACTTTCCCCTTTGAATCCGTAAAGTTTCTCGAAAACGAGTCAACTCCTCGTATAAGTCCAATTAACTTCAACTGTTCTATCTTGAAGTTCTCAACCTCCTCTTGTGATTGTGATTGCGAATCTGTTTCTGGGTTTGACATTGATTCTTCTTTGCCATCGCTAAACGAAATCACTTGCTTCAAAAACTCTTCACTGCTCTCGACTTTATCATTGGCAAGACTGGGATTGAACACGGTTATGTATTTCAACTGAGGGTTTGAACTGACAGAATCATCAATAACTAGTGGTTTCAACTTGTCTTTATCATCACCAAAATGGGGTATGAACTGGGAGAAGTAATTACTCATCACAGCTCCTTAATTGACCTGATAATAATTGGTTCAATTGATGCTTGGTCAATAGTGATGGGATCTGATTCGTAACTAGAGGTATAATTTTTTGATTTCACGATCTATATTAGTTCGCGTGATGAAAGTACTGATAAGCGTGACGACCTGAGTGAATTCATAACCATAGATTGAGACAACTAATGAGAGAGTATAATTAAATGTAGAGAAGAGATGGTGTTTATTGTATTAAGTTGAATCTTGTATTATTGGTGGTTGAATTTCGTGTATGTTCTTTTTTATACGAATTAAGTGAAGTGAATATTCTTAAACTACTGGATTCAAGAGTTTTCAAGAGTTTTTGCAATTGATAAAAATATAACGAACAGAAATTAATCTGTAATATGTTTCGAAAAAGCCATAATATTTCAGTATAACTGTATCGAGAGAAATTTAGAGTACATTCCTTTCAGATTATAGTTGTCTATGTGTATATTACAGGCATTTAGTGAACATTAAATTGATATTGATATATTCAAGGAAGGGATGATAAAGTGCGATTTCCAACCTCATCTCGCCAAAGAAAAAAATCTCAATATCTCAAGGGCCTTGTTACAAATACTTTTATAGTCCTTTAAGCCAATATAGCTTGACATATGCCAATTTCTATGGATTTTTAATTATCACTTTTTGCATTGGACAGATCAAACCCCATCATAAAACAATTTTAAAATCTGGCAACTTGTCCGAGTGGTTAAGGAGAAAGATTAGAAATCTTTTGGGCTTTGCCCGCGCAGGTTCGAATCCTGCAGTTGTCGTTTTTTTTTTTGAATTCAGCTCAAGTGAAAGTAGATCAAGTCCGTCCTTTTGGAAGAGTATAAACGTAACAATTTTGTAGAAGTAGTCCTGACTTATTGGATAATTTTTTTATATCTAAAATATTTTCAAGTAAGAAATTTAGGTAAAGGTTTGACCATTGATTCTAAGACAAATAGGTGTAATATAATGTGAAAAATCTATGATATTTAAGCATTATACTTCAGTCTTAGGCTTGAACAAAACAGTATAAGTAGTTCCATTACTTAATGCTTTTTCTATTCATAGAGTCAATTAACCATGAGCGAAACACCCATTAAGTCCGACCAAAATGTCTATAAATGTTAAAAAAAATTAAAGAAAGTTGACAATAATATTTCACAAGCACACCCACTACCTTTTGTGTAGGAACTGATGATTTGTAACTAAACCGTAGTGGTTAGTTTTATGGTAAGTTGGAGAGATAAGAGATAAGTCACGTTCCAAAGCATCACGTGCGAGATTACTTTCTAGTTGCGTCTGATTGGTACTTATCGCACGCCGGAATAGGTCCTGTCTTCGGTGTCTCTTGGGCGGCACACACCCAGCGGCTTGAAAAGTATGAATCATAGTTTGGAGAAACAATTCATTGTGAAATTTGTATCTCCACTCATTTTCAAGAAAGTTTACAACAATGAGTTACTTCAGTAAACCTTCAGTGGCTGCAGCAGCTTCTGCTGCCAGCAAAACCTGCAAAAGAATGGCTCATAAAGTTTCATTAACCAGAAATTTCACTCAATCAGCTTATTTGGGTGAAAAGAAGTTAAACAAGTATTCATCTATTGTTACTCAATCACCATCCCAAGGTGCTTCTCAAGCCATGCTTTATGCCACTGGGTTTGAAGATGCTGATATGGACAAGGCCCAAATTGGTGTTGGATCTGTGTGGTGGTCTGGTAATCCATGTAACATGCATTTGATGGACTTGAATAATCAATGTACTGACTCTGTTAATCGTGCTGGATTAAAAGCTATGCAATTCAATTCTATTGGTGTTTCTGATGGTATTACTAATGGTACTGATGGTATGAGATATTCTTTACAATCCAGAGAAATCATTGCCGATTCTTTTGAAACCATGATTATGGCTCAAATGTATGATGGTAATGTTGCAATTCCTTCTTGTGATAAGAATATGCCTGGTGTTTTGATGGCAATGGGTAGACACAATAGACCTTCTATTATGGTCTATGGTGGTACTATTTTGGCTGGCTCTCCATCTTGTGGTGGTAACCCTGCTGTTCCTGATAAGATTGATATCATTTCTGCTTTCCAATCTTATGGTCAATACTTATCTAAATCTATTACTGAAGAAGAAAGAAAAGATATTGTAAGACATGCTTGTCCAGGTCCTGGTTCTTGTGGTGGTATGTACACTGCCAATACCATGGCTTCTGCTGCCGAAGTTCTTGGTATGAGTTTACCATACTCTTCTTCTGCTCCTGCTGTTTCTCAAGAAAAAGCTGATGAATGTGCTAATGTTGGTTATGCTCTTAAGAACTTGATGGAATTGGATATTAAACCAAAAGATATTATGACCAAGGCTGCTTTTGAAAATGCTATCACTTACATTATTGCTACTGGTGGTTCTACCAATGCTGTTTTGCACCTTATTGCTATTGCTTCTTCTGTCGATGTTGAATTAACTGTTGATGATTTCCAAAGAATCTCTGACTCCACTCCGTTATTAGCTGATTTCAGACCTTCCGGTAAGTACGTCATGGCTGACTTACAAGCCTTTGGTGGTACTCCCGCTGTTATGAAATACTTGTTAGCTGAGGGTTTACTTGATGGTAGTCAAATGACTGTTACTGGTAAAACCATGAAGGAAAACTTGGATCCTTTACCAGGTTTACCAGAAGACCAAGATATTGTTATGAAGATTTCCAACCCATTGAAGCCAAATGGTCACTTACAAATCTTAAAGGGTTCTTTGGCTCCAGGTTCTGCTGTTGGTAAGATCACTGGTAAGGAAGGTACTTACTTCAAGGGTTCTGCCAGAGTTTTCGATAACGAAGCTGCTTTCATTCTTGCTTTAGAAAATGGTGAAATCAAAAAGGGTGAAAAGACAGTTTGTGTTATCAGATACGAAGGTCCAAAGGGTGGTCCAGGTATGCCAGAAATGTTGAAACCATCTTCTGCTTTAATGGGTTACGGTTTAGGTAAGGACGTTGCTCTTTTAACCGATGGTAGATTCTCTGGAGGTTCTCACGGTTTCTTGATTGGTCACATTGTTCCGGAAGCTGCTGTTGGTGGTCCAATTGCTTTGGTTGAAGATGGTGATATTATTGTTATTGATGCGGATAACAACAAGATCGATTTATTGGTTGATGAAGCTACTTTAGCTGACAGAAAGACCAGATGGGTTCCACCAGTTCCAAGATACGCCAGAGGTACTTTGGCCAAGTATGGTAAGTTGGTTAGTGATGCTTCCCTCGGATGTGTCACCGATTTACCATAAATCAAGTCAATTGACCAATTAATTTAACTTATTAAGTTTTAAGAAAAGAATTATTAAACAATTAAAAAAAAAGAGAGTCTATTCAAAAAACGAATCAACTAATCAACTAATCAGTTAATCAATTATTCCAAAAACCAAATTGGTGTGTTGGAAACGTGACAATAAACAAATACCTTTCTACATTATATAATTTTTGCAGCTAATTCTCATGTTGTCGAATGAAAGACACAATCACGTTTCAATTCTTTAAAGGTTTTATTTTTATTTTAGCATTTTGCATATATACTCATATCCCAAGAACGGATCCCAGTCATACAATATTCAGATCAGCTGGACAGTTGATCATGTAGATAACCACTGTAGAAATCAAACATTATACATTGATTAATTTTACCCCATATGATTTAATAGTCTCACTTTATTAATTGGTTTTGGAGATAGTTGATGATATACTCTTGGTCTTTCTTCAATCCCGGGTATTTGAATTGATCCCCTATACTGAAGAAAGGAATTCCCCATTCTTCGAATTTGTATATTGTTTTGGCACTTAAATGCTTGCAATTGGCAATAATTGAATCATTTTGAGACTTGATTTCCTGGTCATACTCTTTCTTTAGATTTTCCAATGAACTGTGGGTACTGATCTTCAATTTTTGAAGTTTGGATGGGTGGAACCCTTCCATGGCCCGGGTATTGCCCTGCTTGATCTTGTACACTTTTTGGTGGTAATTGTCTTCTATTTTCACTCTGGTTTGGGTCCATTCCCTTTGTTTCTGTAGTTGATGTTGGATGAGAGATCGTAATTCGTCCACTATGGCCTTCTGGGGGAGTAAACATTGCTTTACATACATTTCAGCATGATACCTATTGGTGATCTGTTTGACTTCTGGTCCAAAGTACATCGTGGTGGTTCTGTGATTGGGTCTTCCTATCAATTGGTCATTCAAGTATTCATATACTTTATTGGTATAGTAATTACGTTTCTTCATTATCTGGGCCAAATATCCATGGTTCCGTTTGTCCTTGATGATTTTGTTTAATCGTGATTCATTGTGTTTGGTGAGTCCTGGGTACAGTGGACTTGGGCGCTCTAGTCTCTTTTTGACAAGGTAAGTGACTGAATGTTCTAGATCCTCCGACATGTTGATTGGGTCAAGGAGGCGACAGAAGCAGATCAAGAAGGAGATGGTGAATTAACGGAAGGTGATAATGGACAAGGGCGATAAGACTTGGAGAAAGTGGTTGTGGTGTTGGTCCAGTTTGTGATGCACAATTTAGTGCACTGGTTGAGATGGAGATGACATCATTTGGTCGGATAAGAACAAAGTGGAGAATAAGAGTGCACCACTATAAATAGTAACCAAATTAGTTGACAAATATGGAGTAGAAAATCAAGAAATCATCTAATAAAGAACTGATGCGATCTAATTGAACTAAACCGTAGAAATGAAAATTACCCAGAGTGTTTTAGTAGCTCATGAATAATATCAAAAGAGTGAAAAATTAATTAATGTATAGTGGTGATGATAAAAAACTATAATATCCAAATGTGTTTAGATAACCTATTTAAGTTTGTTTTATAGGAATGTAATATTGTACAATTCAATAAATGGATTCAATACTTTACAAACTCGTTTATTCGTTTGATCTCTATAGAAGGTTCGGGTATGCTATTTTGTTCTAACAGTATAATCATCACCACTTTGAGTAATATAACGTACCCATGGATAAGATTGATATTGTAATTTAGGTTCATTAATTCTCAAGTATCTTACTTGAATACCACTGGTGGTGAAATAAGGAATGGAGAAATTAACCTTTATTGGTTTTTTAGTAGCTGCCACTGCTTCTTCAGGATCAGTAACAGCAGGAAGTCCTAATTCTGCTCTCATATGATATTGTTTTCCTCCTGGGAAAGTTTTAAGTTTCCATACAATATGAGATTTTTCAGGTATCCATTTAACAGTACCATATTCAGGAGTGAATTTAGGTGTATCAGCATCATCAGGAATTGGAATAATAACTTCAACATTATTGGCAGTAGATTTCTTTTTAATTTGAGCTTTCACTGAACAAAGAATTTCAATACGAGAATGTTTATGAACCTTTGTTTTGCATTGAACCAAAATAAGTGGTTTCATTAAAAATTGAGCTGAAGATAAACGATATGACATAACAGTAAATTCACCATCTGGAGGAATAAAAGTAATGATTCTTTCATTTTCAAATTTAGATAAACGAACACATTGATGGAATTTAATATCTTCCATTTCAATACCTTTGCTATTAGTAGGAGCATGAGAAGAAGAAGAAGAAGAAGAAGTAGAGCCACTACCATCATCTTCTTCAGTTGGATTTGATGGAGCGGTGAAAATACCTTTGTCATTAAGACCTAATCTAAGATCAGGCATACCACTAAGATGAGATTTAACTTTGATTTCACCTAAAATTTCTGAATTAAGTACTTGACCATTTGCATTTATCAACATATTGATAGATTCAACCACATCCAAAAAGGCTTCATTCTTTTTATAAACAATACCATCTTTTCTCCATGAAACAGCATTGGTAACTGCTTGAGGTGGTTGAACCAAATGATTAGCGGATTTTCTAACCAATTTATAATAATCTTGAGTAATGTATTCCTTTAACATCTTTGTATCTGTAGTTTGAGGAATTCCAAAATCCATCATTTCATCAAGTAATTCATAAATCACCACAAAATTATCCCGAATAGATTCTTCTTCTAAACTTTTGAAATATTGAGTAAGAACTTCAATAAGTTTGGATAAAAAGATAATGATGGCCATGATGTTTTCATTCTTTCTTGTCAAAGCACATATGTATAAGTTGTTGTGATTGATATAAATATAATTGATTCCTTGATGATTAATGAATGGTTTATAATCACCATCTTCTTGACTGTTTTCCAAATCAAGAAGAAGAAGCGGGAACTTCTCTATTGTATTGGAGGGAACATCGCCCTTGTAATCCCGTGAAAGAAGCGGTTTACCCTTGATATCAAGGAAATGAATCTGGGAGGCCATTACTGGGGGATGTGATCGGAGTTGTTCGATTCGTTAGTCTATTTGACCACTCAGGCAAATCATTAAATGAACAACACCGCGTGAGCCATCCAGACAGGAAGGTCCCAAACACAGGAGTTCGAGGTCACATGTGCGGTCACTCACCAGGGCGTGACCCGAAGCACGTGACTATTTCTTCTCGTGCCCTCTTATTTCAGGACACAAAGTGGGGTTCTCTACACGGAAAAGGATGCACCCCGCGTTTCTTTTTGTACTGTGAGCCCCAGCCAATGATCAGCCCGGAAACATTTCGCACAATGTATGTCTGGATCGGTACTCTCGAATGCATACAAGCCCAGGCAACAGCCCCTCGTGTATTAGCCAAGAGTTCAAGATCAAAACACCACGGTTGCCGACCAAGACCATAAGACTATTAATACAATTTCCAAGACATAAGAAATTACTTGGAACAATCGGGTTACTGGGTAATGCTACGACATTCCAAGATTTTCCCGTTCCACCAAGAATACGAAAAGACACAGCCACAAATGAAAAAGTTGCTTAACTTTTTTTCTTCACTATCAAAGGGTTCGCGGCTGATACAGAATGTCGTTCTAGGCACCCAATGCCTCAGAAAATAAAGCGCCTTTAAACTGGAGTTTCTTCATGTTTATTTTTGTCGGTTAGGAAATTGCAATCAAACCCGAAAAAATCGCGGCTGTATATAAAACCTCAACTTCCCACCCACCCCCATTTTATAGAACTCACCTTTCAATTAGCATTTGATCCTTGGACACTTGAGACCATACAAATTGATCTGTTGATCGTCCTTTCGTTACGTTTGATTTTACACGCCATTTACATATACATTAACATTAACTGCTGTTAGTGTTTTTTTGTTATTACTCCCTACAACAACAACAACAACAACAACAACAACAACTACACCACCCCTACTACTACTATTATTATTTTTCATAATGAAGCTTTTCAGTACCGGTGCTCTTGTGGCCTTAGCTGCCTCTGTTGCCGCTCTTGACCCTGTGGAAGTTAAGGGCAATGCTCTTTTTGTCAAGGGCTCCAACGACCGTTTCTATATCCGTGGTGTGGATTATCAACCTGGTGGATCGTCTAAATTGACTGATCCTTTGGCTGATACTGATATCTGTAAACGTGATATCGAATATTTCAAAGATTTAGGTGTTAATACCATTAGAGTTTATTCGGTCGATAATACTGCCGACCATGATGAATGTATGAAAGAATTGGCTGACGCTGGTATTTATCTTATTCTTGATGTCAACATTCCAAATGCTTCCATCTCTCGTTCTGATGCTGAATGTTCTTATAATACCATGTATTTGGAACAAGTATTGGCTACCGTTAAAATGATGGCCAAATATGATAATACTCTTGGTTTCTTTGCTGGTAATGAAGTTATTAATGATGATGAAACTACTGCAGCTGCTACTTATGTTAAGGCCGTTGTTCGTGATATGAAACAATATATTGCAAATAATGATCTTAGAAAAATCCCAGTGGGTTATTCTGCTGCTGATGTCTCTGAAAATAGACTTGAAACCGCCCAATTTTTCAATTGTGGTGATGATGCAATGGCCAGAGTTGATTGGTTTGGTTTTAATGATTACTCTTGGTGTGGTAGTTCTTCCTTCACTACTTCCGGTTATGATGAAAAAGTTGAAGCTTATTCCAACTATTCAGTTCCTTTATTCCTTTCTGAATTTGGTTGTAATAGAGTTACTCCAAGACCTTTCACCGAAATTGGTGCCATTTATTCTACTAGAATGTCTTCTGTCTTTTCCGGTGGTTTGGTTTATGAATATTCTGAAGAAGGTTCTAAATATGGTTTGGTTAAGATCGATGGTGATGACATTACTACCAACAAAGATTATGATAACTTGAAATCTCAGTATGCAGACACCAAAAACCCTTCAGGTGATGGTAATTACCAAGCTAATTTACCTCATTCTGAATGTCCAAAAGAGAGTAACAAATGGAATGCTACCAGTGATCTTCCTCCAACTCCAAAGGGGGCCTACAAATTCATCAATGGTACTGTTGAACCTCAAGGTGGTGGTTTCAACGCTTCTACTCAATGGGCTTGTGTTGCCAAGGGTAATGATGATGATGATTCCAAGGGTGGTAGTAGATCTGGTTCTTCCTCTTCCGGCTCTTCTAGTTCTGGTTCTGGTTCTTCCTCTAGATCATCCTCTTCTTCTTCTTCTAGTTCGAGTAAGACGTCTGATGCAAACAGCTTAAAGGTTCAATCTATTAACTGGGTCAATTGTTTAGGTATTGCTGGTGTTATTGCTGGTTTTACTTTAATTTAATTTAGTTGGCTTTTATTTTATTTTATTTTTACTTGGTACTATGAGGGCATAGTCAATATATTTTACAAAGGAGATAAATTATGAAATAAAGAACGAATGAAAGAATATAAATTTTTTGAGATTTAATTAATTGCGTTGTAGTTGTTGAAGTAACACTTCTTACAATAAAAGAAAATAGTGATGACAAAAAATAAGTTTTTGCAAATTTTCATTCAACTATTTAAGCTTAAAGTTGTAGACCTGATAGATAACTTTGATCATGTTGGACAACTTAAATGAGGTTAGATTTCAACAGGAATCATTATTTAGAATCAAACTTTAAAGATGTAGTTAAATATTAGCCGATTGAATTTCAATTTTTCATCTTCATTCTAATTTTTATTTTTTCTTGTTCATATTCATGTTCATTTTCATTAAAATATTCAAGCCTTGGTACCTTGCTTAATACCATACATCATTTCTTCTTTATTAATCAAATGACCAATACTATCGACTTCTTCTAATAATCTGTCCACATCATAACACCAATCGTTCAACAATTCGTTTAAATGGACATCAGATGTTCTTTCCTTCTTTTCCTCGCCATTTTCTAATTTAACTTGAACTTGAATTGGAGCCTTTTCAAATTTAATAATTCCTTGTGGTCTATTAATCTTGGCAAAAATCATACCCTTGTTAACCAATTCACTAACATAAGCTTCAGATTCAGCAGTACTTAATTGTAATAAGTAGGCCAATCTATCTAATCTGATGCATTGATAATACTTATTGATGGTTCTCAAGTTATGTTCCACAATTCTGTTTTGTAAGTTCTTGTAGTTGACTTCCAGTTTGAAGATCTTAGATTTGTTGAAATATTGTTCTTTATATAAAGATTCAATGTTTGACCAGTGAATCAACTCATTGTTGGTGAAAATTTCTAATAATTCAAAAAGTTTCAGTTCAACATTCTTTGCAAATACTGGGTTTTGCTTGATCTTAAGAATTAAATCAAATTGATGAGGATCATGTGGAGATAAAATAATATAGTAGATGATAGAGGTTAAGTATTCCAAATAATCTTGATGAGAACTAGTTAAAGATACTCCAGTAGTAGATTCTGGCTTAGATTCAGAATCGTCAGATTTATTTATCAATGGAATTTCAATTAATAATAAAGTGTTCTTAACAATTGAGACGTAATAATTTTCATTCTCATTGATTTCAATCAAGAATTTCAAATAAATGGCCTTGTATTCATCAGCTTTTTCGAAATTCTTTAAAGATTTAAGTAATATCTTTCTACTTAAAATCTTGGCTTGATTATAATCACCTTTCTTCAAAGTTAATTTGATTTGTTCTAAGATAAATTCAATCTTATCGGTGAAAGGCATTAAAGAATATGTTTCAACTTGTAAATCAGATAAAATATCCACAGCTTTATCTAAATCTTGATATTGATTCAAGTAAATATCACTCAATTTCTTAGATACAATGGCTCTTTCAACTTCAACAAAGATCTTCTTATCGGTTATGGTTCTAATAGTATCAATGATCTTAATTTTAGTTTCCAATTCTTTCTTATGATCATCTCTTAAGTTATCTAAATTGTCAATAACAGTCTTTATTAATGTTTGAATAGCAGATTTCAATTGACCATGCTTCTTAGATAAAAGAATAAGAAGATCATTCAAGTAGTCCCAATCTTCATTTTTAACTAAAGTTGTAACAATCTTTTCCACAATTCTCTTAGATGATAAAGCATCTGATGATTGACGGGTTTGCTTTTCAAGAACTAATAACTTGTCAATAGCAGTCTTATAATCAGAGAGTTCATCGATTATAGGGAACTGTTCATTCAAGGTCTCACTGAAGTCCTTTTCCGCTTTAATTGGGTCTTCTCTAGACATATTGATGGTATATGGTGTAACTAATGATATGATACTCAGATTGGTGGCAACGAATTTACAGGTCAAGGGCAACTGGCGTGCGTGTACACACCACAAAATTGATAGGTAGTTAAAAATTACTGTTAGTGCGAAACTATGGTCCACGAAATTGGTATCAAGGTAGAACCAAAAAAAAAAAAAAAATAACCAATGTTCATGGAAATACGGAACCAAAATAGCCAAATTTGTTGTTGTGGCTGTTTGGAAATTTTTCACTGTTTTCCTAAGTTTCGAAAGCCATTTTGTGTCAATGCATTTCATACTATCGCAAGACATACGAAACAATCTTCCTTGACGGTCTTGATTAAGTTCAAATGTACAAGAATGTTAGGAGGACTTTCAAGTGCAGTCTTTGTAATTGCCTCATAATTAAAAGTGATTGAAAGGCATTATGAATACTTTGATAGCACTAAATGTACCATACTAATTTCATAAACTAAAATAAGAACATAGTTCTTAGCAGGTGCATGCAAGTCAATAAATTGGTTGTATAGTGTAGTGGTTATCACTTTTGGTTTTGATCCAAACAACCCCGGTTCGAATCCGGGTACGACCTTTTTTTGAGTACTCGATATACCAGAAGTATTCTATTCTTCCTGTTCTTCGTCTCTTTTGATTTTTGCTCTCACTTGTACATACTCTTTTGCAATGAATACAGGAAAATTAATTAGTCTTTTCAAATACAAGAAATTGGACCTCCTAAATTTGTTCATACACTGCAAATATTTTAAACCGGTAAATTGGTATTTTATGTAGCTACATAGCTTAATCACCATCCACCAATAAGTAATAGAAGTGTCTTGTCAAAAGAAGCATGACTTCAAAACTTTTGGTGGATATCTACAACAGTCAATTCCAGAAGACACATGATAGGCGTGTTAAAGTTGAGTTCACATGTAGTTTCTCTTTTCCAAAACAAAACAAAACACTGTCATTTGTGGGTTTCAGCCCACTTCTCAATCCTCTGGTCCATCGCGCATCTCATGGTTTGCAACCACCGTCCTGCATGCAGCCCAGATATCATACAATCAACCTCAAGTTTAATTACAACCATTACATCAGTAGTAATGAAGCCTGATGCAGATTCAGCTGATAAGAGTCCACGGACCCTTACCGAGGTATCACAGGCAGTCCAGAAGTTCTTGGGAGTTCCAGATGATGACTCAACCATCGCCAAATTTGTGTTCAACTTATATAAAGCAATACCTGATTCCAGAGTTGATGGACTTACCAAATTCAAGAAGGTGTTAGCAGACAATGGAGGAGAAGACTTTCCCGAGGAGTTCATCAAAGAATGTATCAAGATATTCACTGCATCCACTACAGGAAATGTTCAGGTTAAAAAAGAGCCCAAGGTAAAGATAGAACCTCTGATCAAACAAGAAATCAATGATATACCGAACTCGAATGGCAATGTTAAAACAACAACCCCCCTGATTAAGCGGGAAGAAGATTACAGAAAAATCAAACAGGAAGATAATAAAAGAGATGAAGAATTAGTAGTGGGGAACGTGTATAAGGGGTTTGTCAATAGTATAACGTCATATGGAGCATTTATTAGATTAAATACTCCCAAGTCTTACCATTCAGGATTATGCCACATATCACAAGTATCATTTGATGGAAGCAGGATAAGTCTGGTATCAGATGCTTTGAAGTTCAATCAAGAAGTGTTTGTTAAAGTCACAAATATTGAAAAAGCTCATAATAAACGAGCACGAGACAAGATATCGTTATCAATGAGAGGAATAGATCAAATGACAGGCTTAGACAAATCAGAAGAGTTGAATGAAAACGAAGAAAGAAAAGGCCGCGATCTTGAAAGGAATGATTCTCATACTAGAGGTGTCAAAAGAAGATTCACTTCTCCTGAGAGATGGGAAATAAGTCAACTTATAGCCTCAGGGGCAGTTTCAGCAGAAGATTATCCAGAAATCATGGGAAATGAGGACCCAAATGATGCGTTTGAAGACAATTCTAAACATAATGATCAACATGAAGAAGTCGAAGTTGAAATTGAATTGAATAAAGATGAACCGAAGTTCTTGAAGGGTAAAACTCATAATTCTGTTCAATTTGCACCAGTTGAAGTAATCAAAAATCCCGAAGGATCATTAATTAGATCAGCAATGAACGGATCGAAGTTTTCGAAACAATACAAAGAGGACAAAATGAAAGAGAAAAAGGAAAAAGAAAAATCCGAGAGAGATAACTTCAAAAATGCTTCATCTTATGATCCATTAATGCCTTCAAGAGAAGATAAAAGTGAATCTCCTAATATTGATTCCAAAACCAAAAATGTCATCTCTGAATGGAAGAAATCACAAAAAACATTAACTTACGGCAAGAGAACAGATTTATCCATAAAAGAACAACGTGAAACTCTTCCGGTATTCTCTATGAGATCACAATTAGTAGAAACTATCAAAGAAAATCAATTTGTGGTAATTGTTGGTGAAACAGGTTCTGGTAAAACTACTCAAATTGTCCAATATTTATCGGAAGAAGGGTTTAATACAAATTCTAAAGGTGAACATAAAATTATTGGATGTACTCAACCAAGAAGAGTTGCAGCAGTATCTGTTGCCAAAAGAGTTTCTGAAGAAGTTGGATCACCATTAGGTGAAGAAGTGGGTTATACAATTAGATTTGAAGATAAGACTAGCCCTAGAACCAATATCAAATATATGACAGATGGTATGCTTCAAAGGGAAGCTTTAAATGATCCATTTATGAAAAAATATTCAGTTATCATGTTGGATGAAGCCCACGAAAGAACAATTGCTACAGATGTTTTATTTGCATTATTAAAACAAGCAGCCATAAAGAACCCAGAATTGAAAGTTATTGTTACATCTGCAACTTTAGATTCTCAGAAGTTTTCGAAATTCTTCAATAATTGTCCAGTGATTAATATTCCAGGACGTACATTTCCAGTGGAAATATTATATACAAAGGAACCCGAATTGGATTATTTACAAGCAGCTTTGGATTCAGTTATTCAAATCCATATATCAGAACCCAGTGGTGATATATTGGTTTTCTTGACGGGTCAAGAAGAAATTGATACAAGTTGTGAAGCATTGTTTGAAAGAATGAAAGTATTGGGTGATTCAGTGCCAGAATTGATTATTCTTCCAGTATATTCTGCATTGCCATCAGAAATGCAAACCAGAATTTTTGAACCTACTCCACCAGGATCAAGAAAAGTTATTCTTGCGACTAATATTGCGGAAACATCGATCACAATTGATGGTATTTTCTATGTAATTGATCCAGGATTTGTTAAAATGAATGCTTATGATGCAAAAATTGGAATGGATTCCTTGATAGTCTCACCAATTTCTCAAGCACAAGCAAAACAAAGAAGTGGTAGAGCTGGTAGAACTGGTCCCGGTAAATGTTATAGACTATACACCGAATCAGCATTTAATAATGAAATGCTTCCAAATACAATTCCTGAAATTCAAAGACAAAACTTATCCTATACTATATTAATGCTTAAAGCAATGGGAATTAATGATTTAATGAATTTCGATTTTATGGATCCACCACCTGCAAATACTATGTTGACAGCACTACAAGATTTATATACGTTATCAGCACTTGACGATGATGGAAATTTAACCAGTTTAGGACGTAAAATGGCTGATTTTCCAATGCAACCAGCGTTGGCTAAAACATTACTTGCATCAGTTGATTATGGATGCACAGATGAAATTTTAAGTATAGTTGCGATGCTTTCAGTTCAAACAGTTTTTTACAGACCTAAAGAAAAGCAAAATTTAGCAGAACAAAAAAAGGCAAGATTTCATCATCCCCATGGTGATCATTTAACATATTTGAATGTGTATCGAGCATGGGTATTAAATGACTATAGTAAGCAATGGTGTCAAGATAATTATATACAAGAAAGAAGTATGAGAAGAGCACATGAAGTTAGACGTCAACTTGTTACAATTATGAACAAATATCGGTATAGAATTGAACTGTGTTCATCACAACTTGACAGAGTTAGAAAAGCATTGGTTACTGGGTTTTTCAAGAATTCAGCAAAGAGAGATCCTCAAGAAGGATATCGTACAGTTAGTGAGCAAACTCCGGTATTTTTGCACCCATCACTGTCATTATTTGGTAAAAATCCTGAGTATGTTCTTTACCATACGTTGTTATTAACAACCAAAGAATATATGCATTGTGCAACAACAATAGAGCCAGGATGGCTAGCGGAATTAGCCCCTGCCTATTTCCGGGTTGCTGATCCTGCACGGAAAAAAGGGGGAAAAATTGTACCTTTACATGGTAAGACCGATTGGAGACTAAGTGCACATCATGAAGTTAAAAGAAGAGCTTTAGAAAAGATGTGATAGGGTTGACAGGTCATCAACCAAATCAAAAAAGAAAAAGAAAAAAAAAGAAAATAATAAAGTCATCAAGAAAGAGGGTTTATCAACTACTCAACATAATAAATTAACCAATTTGCCATTTCCATTGGGGGGTTTTATCTAATGATTTCTAGGTTTTATTTTACCTCCCCACAAGTCCCCACAAGTAACTTGCTGCAACCTTATATATATACTATAGTGTTTGAAATAAGTTCTCCACTATTGCACTAATAAATAATTTACCCCGTTCAAAAAAAAAAACACCACCCACCACCACCCACCACCACCCACCACCAATCTTTCTCCACAAATAACGGTCTGTATAAAAAATAGATATTTATTTGTACATTGAAATCAAAGAGAGGGTTGAACTGTAGATCTGAAATATGGTGTTTCACCAACTCTATAGAGTGAAACTTACGCGTAAAAACTGGGGTTACCGAAGTTTCCGAAGTTTATGAGGTTACACTGCAAAATACCTGTCATCCACAAACCCCAAACTTTAATATGGAGCCTTCAAAACTTTTTTAGGTTTGCCTATGACAATCTCGTCATGCTTCCGAATAGTCTCCGATGATCCGCTACTAGTAAAGGTGGGGAAAGATTTAACAAAGTGAATGTGATCGCATTTATACCAAAAAAAAAAAAATAATAGAATTATTCAATCATTACATAACCAGAGGCTGCAGGTCTCAATTTGTGATTGGAAAGAGAGACATAGTTAGAGACACAGAAACAGCAAAACTTATTAAGACTGCGGTTCCTAATTATCACCACTCAATTAGCACTTCCCTTAAGCAAAGAAAGAGGTTACTAACTTTTAGCAATGAGAAGTGCTAGATATACCAAACAAGCCATTCATGATAGGCTCAGTTTATACAGTTCCACTTCAGATGTTCCCATATCCGGATTAAAACCACTTCGGCGTCTTTTCCCTGACCATGAACCCATTGCTTCAACAAATGGTACCAGTAATGAAAGTATACTTGATTGTTGTCCATTAAATACTGATGGTAAAGGGAATATTATTGATGATATGGGTAGAAAGATCACCTTAAAAGGTATTAATGTTGATGGAGCCATGAAGCTACCAACCAGTCCTGATTTACCCAGTTATAAAGGAGATTCCAGTAGTTTTGATGATATTTTCTTTGAAGGTGATAAAGTATCATTTGTTGGACGTCCATTTCCCTTGGAAGAAGCCCATCAACATTTTATGAGAATTAAATCTTGGGGTTATAATACTATTCGTTATTTACTTACTTGGGAGGCAATTGAACATGAAGGTCCAGGAAAATACGATGATGATTTTGTTGATTATACTATTAAAATGTTAAATATTATTCATGAGGTTGGAGGTCTCTATATCTTTTTAGAATTCCATCAAGATGTTTGGTCAAGATTTTGTGGAGGTAGTGGTTCTCCAATGTGGACATTATATGCTGCTGGGCTTCAGCCAAAAAGATTTGCCGTTACAGAAGCTGCTATTATTCATAATGATTCAAAATTTCATAGAGAAGAAGAAGGTGAAACTTATCATAAAATGATTTGGGCTTCCAATTATAAAAGATTAGCCACCATGGTTATGTATACTGTATTCTTTGGAGGTAAAACTTATTTTCCAAATTTAACATTAAATGGTAAAAATATTCAAGATTACCTACAAGATCATTATTTTGGAGCTATTGAATATATTTGGAAAGCAGTAAATGAAAGATTACCAAAAATGATTCAAGATGGTACTATTATAGGATTTGAACTGATGAACGAACCGAATAAAGGTTTGATTGGCCATGAAGATTTAAGTTATATTCCTGGGAATCAACAACTTAGAGTTGGTACAACTCCAACTGTTTACCAAGCAATGAGATTAGGTATGGGATTTCCTTGCGAAGTTGATGAATATAGAATTTCAGTTACTGGACCTCAAAAGTTTGCAACTAGAATTATTGATCCAAAAGGTCAAAGAGCATGGCTTTGTAAAGAAGAAGCTTTGGAAATAGATAAAAGATATGGTTGGACTAGAGGTCCAAAATGGAAAATTGGTGAATGTATATTTTCTCGTGAAGGAATTTGGGGTTGGGATAAAAGTATTGATTTTGAAAATTTCCCTAAATTATCACAAGAAAAGAGAATCGATATTAGTGTTGGAAGATGTGAATTAAGATTTCCTAATTTTTTCAATCAAGTATCTCCAAAACATACGTATTGTATATTTGATGGTATGATGCCATCAACCATTGATTCAGAACATTTTGTTAATAACAATTTCATGGAATATTATATTAGGTTTAAAAAAGTTATCAGAAGTATTTCTCCTCAATGTTTTGTTTTAATTCAACCACCAGTTTTAGAGGTCCCTCCAAGATTAATTACTGATACCACTGGAATTATTGATAAAAAAACCATTTATTGTCCTCATTACTATGATGGTATGTCATTAATGTTTAAAACTTGGAATACCAAATACAATGTTGATACTTTAGGTATAATGAGAGGACGTTATATTAATCCACTTTTAGGTATAGTATTTGGTGAAAGAGCCATTAGAAATTGTATTAAAAAACAATTTATCGAATTGAAAAAAGAATGCACCCAATTCTTAGGTCCAATTCCAGTTTTAATGTCTGAGACTGGTATGCCATTTGATATGGATGGTAAAAGAGCTTATGAAAATGGTAAATATATGTCTCAAACAAGTGCATTGGATGCTATTTGCAATGCCTTAGAAGGTCTGAATATGTCTCATACTTATTGGTGTTATACTAGTATAAATTGTCATGTCTGGGGTGATAGATGGAATAATGAAGATTTTTCATTCTGGTCTCCTGATGATAGAAATCTTAATTTTGATGATGAGAATAGAAGTACTACTTCATTATCTAGAAAAGGGAGTTTCATGAAAACTTTAAAATCAAGAAGTAGTAGTGATTCTGCCAATAGAATTAAAGCCAGAATACATCGTCATAAATTAAAGCATCAACATAAACATAAGCATGACACTTCACAAGCACAAGCACAAGTACAACCACAGGAAGACGCCACTCCGGGCTCTCCAGTAATTGCTCCAGATTCAGAGAAAGAAATAGAATCAGATGTTGATACCCTGTCAATCAACGATTCTTCCCTAATCAGTACAACTAGTGGTAATATTCAATACAGACATAGCAGAAGATGTTACCCTTCCCCAGATGGTGTTAGAGCACCAAATGCCGTCATCAGACCTTATGTGATGGCCACTAAAGGAGAGATCCAGGCCGTGGAATTTGACATAAAGGTAACCAGGTTTGGACTTTCTTTGGCTGTTGATAAAACAGACCCAACTTTAAGTGAAACTCCAACCATCATCTTTGTTCCAAAATGGCATTTCCCATATTTGAATTATGGTGATATATATCTAACTTCAGGTTACGTAAAGTATAATGATACCTTTGAATACTTGGAGTGGTATCATGTTCCAAGAAAGGGTGAGATTAGTGATCATCAACTGTTGGGTGAAGAATGTGGAGATCGTAGAGATACCATTATTATCAAGAATAATAGTGGATTATTTGACGATTCAAAGTCCAAAGAGCAAGGTTTGCTTCCATACATGGGTGACCAACTCAAGTGTCCAACCACATAAATAGCAGAAACAAAATTGAAATAGAATTAATTCACACCAACAGATCAAAGTCTCATTAACGAAGACTTCTACACTATTCTTATATGTACATGGTACGGTACTTTGTTTATTCTATCATAGGTTAGTTACGTTCGCATAATACATTTAATACTTTCATTATGTTACATTTATACATTAAAAATAAACTTATTGTAGTCTAATGTATACCCAATATTGAAACCAGATCCCTATTCCTCTTTTGATTAATTCACTATTTGTTGTATGGATTTATCTTATCGTATTTTTTTTTAAATATTATTAATTAATTATTGAAATTTAAAAATCCAAACTCTCTTCTCTTGGTCTCTTTGATACCCCCTTTAATTCATCACCGATTAATTCATTAACATATTTGGCAAAATAATCAACGTAAGGTCTCAAACTGGTCTTTTCGTAGTCTAATAACTTTTTATCTTCTTCACCATTGGACTGAGAATCTTGTTCCCATTGATCCAATTCTTTTTGTAGTAATCTTAAGTTTGGTGCAGTCATTGGATTAAATCCATAATCATCATCGTCAGAATTACCTGAAATATTCTTAGTAGGATCAAATGGTACACAAACATTACCAGTACCTGGATGAATACAGAATGGAGATTTCAATAAATGGATAACTTGTCTGGAGACTTCAATATCCAATCTCGGATACATGTAATAAATAATAATATCTTTTCTTGCTTCAAGTAATTGGTTTGCTTGAGTAGAAGATTTTAAAACTGATTTGGCAACCACATTAATATCTTCCCATTTATCTCTTGAATTGGAAATTGATTTGGAATTTTTCCATTTGGTCTTCAATTCAGTTTGTAATTTTATATCAGGAAGAAATGCTAATAATTCATCGATTTGGGTCCAACTTTTAGCATCTGATGGAGTATCAGGAGCAGTAAGCCATGGATCTTGCTCATCTAAAATAATTTCGGTGAATTCTTCACTCAAAATCTTTAAGGATCTTTCTATATGTGGATGTAATGGTCTTTTCAACAGTAATTGTTTCTTTTGTTTGGATTTGGATGCCAAAACATCCATATAATCAATGATGGATTTTCTGGTAACTTCATTCATTTGACGAGCTCTTGAATCACTGATCCAACAATGGGCACCTCTTCTACCCGAGAAAACCCAAACCATATGTTTAAAGCCAAAATCTTCTTTTAATGCAGAGTCGATCACTTTGGAACCAGCTCTAATAAATTTCCAACATTTTTTACATATGCTGGTTCCTTGACAACAAGTTCTGATATCATCATAATCTGTTAAATCAATATCAAAAACCAATTCTTTGGATTCTGGTTTCATGGCAGTCTTTGGAAGGTTCTTTCTTTCTCTTGGATTAACAGTATAAACAGCACCAATTTCAAAACGAGTAGGATTGGCATTGATCACAGAATCTTTAAATTCTTCTTGACTTCCATACGAATTGTATCTTTGATAAGCACCAGTACGGAATTCAAAGGCAAATTCTCTCATGGTGAAATCTTTAGTGACTCTTGGTGAATGACTTAACCATCTGAAAACTTGTTTAAATGGGAGTAATCTTCGGTAAAAAAAGAGCATATCTTCTGATGATGGTTTGGAGGAGCCGGTATGAACCGACTCGTCTGGCGAGAACGGCTTCATGGTGCTTTGATCTTCTGTTGGCATTATAATCTAAGTGATGAGTGGAAAAGACGCGTCGCGTATATGGCGATAAAAGTAGACAGTGATGTTTGAAAAGCGCACTACCAAATGATAATACTAAGTAGATATGAATAGGGAAATATATGAAGCTTTTTTGAGGTTGGAGCCGGTAATAGTTGGTTGGCCACTGCTAAATGTTCAGTTGATATATCAGGAATTGAATTTCATGTCTCGATGTGTGGGTACTTCCAGACGTGTATGTTCATTTCTATGGTGGATCTCATTAGAGTATACGCTCATATTCTCATATTGGCTGCGAAAAGTACTGAAAAGCAATTATTAAGGGAGCTACCAATTCCTAAAGTTGAGGAATAGAAGGTCTTAATTATGGTAATGTAGAAGCAACCCTGATAAGTCAAATGCTTCAAAGCATGTTGATTGCTGCAGTTCTTATAGGTATAACTAGCCATTAAAATTGGTTTGAAAAGTCCCAGTTCTGGTTTTCATTCAATTGTTAATTAGAGGCTGTCTAATTAGGCATAAAAAAGATAGTCTACACTTGAAGTATACGAATCTTCTTTTGTATCTGGAAGTCTTAGAACAGCTTGAAAAAGTAGACATATGCGACAGTTTTTTGTTGCTACCATAACTTGTTACAATTTTCTGCCCATGACATATACGAACTATTACTTCAACACAACTCAGAATACAACACATACCACATACCACATAACGTCTACGAGTGCCAAAAACCTAGACAGTTGATGGTCAATAAAATTTCAAGACCAACATCTTTAAATATTCTATAAAAAAGAGGTCGTACCCGGATTCGAACCGGGGTTGTTTGGATCAAAACCAAAAGTGATAACCACTACACTATACAACCAATTTGTTGAAGAATATGGTATGTATTAGTAATATTACATCACAAATGGAGTCAACAAGTTAGGTATTTTGCATCCACAAATAAGTATATTGGTATAGTTCTCGTTAATTTCCGCAATATTCATTCATACATGGTTTTATTTACAGCATCCCTTATTTTTCTCTGTAAACCTCCTGATAAAATGCCTAAATCTGTTGAGCCACAATCTTCAATCTGCACAGTTGAAATTCTTTCAAATGCAATTGACTTGATCTAATAATTATAGAACATCAAAAGACAATAGCGTGAAGTCTATGTATTCACATTATAATGTGTGAATTGACGCTATTAAAGAGGAGTACGAAAAGATCATGGCAATAGACCACTTATTGAAAAAAAAAACTCAATTGTTAGTCTACCATTTTAATTAAGCTATCTAGGGCTGTATAAATTAATTATAACTACATGTTCTATTTATTATTTTTTTTTCAATCATTAAGTAACAATTCTATTATTGGCCGTTCTCTAATTATGGCTAAACTAATATACATTATTCAATTTGGTAAATAAGGGAAACACCTTCATCTCCAGCAGTAACTAATTTCTTACCATTGTCAACGATAGCGAAATCTAAGATACCCATATTGTGACCAACACCGACAAATAAATCAGCACCAGTTCTAGCATCCCATTTATAAATCTTACCATTCATGGAAGAACCAACTAAAAATGGAGTATCGTTAATAAATTCTAATTTTGTAATGGCATCATCAACCTTAATGGATTTACGTAATCTCCATTGAGAAGTTTCGAAGAGTAAAACATCACCAGAAACTAAACCAACAGCAAGTAAATTGATTTGAGGAGCAGTACACCAAGCCAAAGCTTCAATTGAGAGTTCAGCGACATCTTCAACATTATCTAAAGTCTTCAATAAATGCACTGGCTTACCAGTTTCGTTATTAATAATAGTTAGTTGACCATCACGACCACCGACAGCAATGATGTTATTGTTATAAATTTTAAGAGTGACCCAAGGACTTTCAATACCCTTGAAGTCAACATGAGGAGATAATTTGTAGTGAACAGCACCAGTGAAACAATTCCAGTTCACTATAGTACCATCTTCAGCAATAGTTATTAAGTTCATTTCATTTTCATCTTTGCTTTCCAAGAAAACACCACCATTACATTCAAGAGTATGAGAGAATCCAGACATTATTTGAACTAAAGAACCAGCTGCTTTATCAATTTGGTAAACCCATACAGAACCATCAGTGGCACCGAATGCAAAGTATGGTAAGGAAGGATGAGCAGTAATCCATAAGACTTCTTCGACTTCTTCTATTTCACCAAATTTAACCCATTTTTCACCACCTTTAGTAGCTTTATGAACTTGAATAAAACCGGCCATATCACCGGTGATAACAAAGTCACCAGCAGCAGTGAAAGTACCGGCAATAACGGATTCTTTATGACCAGTTAATTCTCCCACAAATCTTGGAGGTTGAGTATGAGTGGTCCATAAGTATGCGGTTTCATCACCTCCACCAGTTACTACCAATGGAAGCTTTGGATGCTTGAATATCACGAAAATACTGTCTTTGTGTTGATCGAAATAACTCCATGAATTATTAGACATATCAATTTCTAAGGTTTCTTGTTCTTCATCCATATCTTCATCATCATCATCTGGAGCTGGTGCATTAACATCATCATCAGCAACTTCTTCATCCACCTCGTCTAATTCCAAGAATTCTTCTTGTTCTTCTTGTTCCTGTTGTTCTTGGAGTTCAGGATGTTGATGTTCTTCTGCCGACATTGTATTGTATAGTATTAAAAAGAGTTAAAAGTTATTACTAATTAACTTAAAGATGAGCGGAAAATTTTGAGACCTTATACTTCCTAACCTAATAATTGGGTTGTGTGCAGGGAATGGCATAGAAGCCCACAGAACATAATACTATGAACAGGTTTGAGCAAAGGTTTTAAATGTTACTAATGTTCTAGAAAGGTTGAGAAGAAAGGGGAAAAAATAAAAGCGAATTGAATTAATAATAGATGTTTCAAGTTCTATGTTGTGGATCCAATGGGCTGTACCAATTAGGAATCGATAATGATGAAGATCAACGGAAATTGGTACCTGCTAAATTTGAGGTTAATGGATTGGTAGTAACTGATTTAGATATAGTGCCTATAGAGATAGTATGTGGAGGAAACCACACTATGGTACGATTCAGTAATGGTCAAGTTTACAGTTGTGGAGAGAATACGTATGGTCAATGTGGCCATGATCCAGAGCAGGACCCAGATATCAAGATCTTCCGCAAGATTGTTGGCAACTGGTCCAAAATGGCTTGTGGTTGGGAAAGCACTATTTTAGTCGATGAGCAAGGCGATGTGTATGGTTGTGGAAGAGGACTTAAGGGCGAAATTGGACTTGGAAAAGGCGTGGATGCAAAGAGGTTGACCAAGATCGATACTTTTGGTCCAGTACGTCTGATCAAGTCTTCCTTGAACCATGTGATAGTCCAGTTGCAAGATAATCGTTTATTTGGTTGGGGAAACTGTAGAAAGGGCCAATTGGGGGTCAGACCCCAGGCTGCAGGAGCAACCAAGCCAGTATCAATATTCTGGAAACCCCTTCAATTGGAGTTTGAAGACTTAAACCTGGCCGAGATCAAGTTCTTCGATGTGGGCAGAGACTATACTGCTTTCTACACTAACAAGTATATTGAGTATGGTAAGCGAGTGGCTGCGAATGTGGTACAACCACAAGAAATAGCAGGCCAAGATGACACTACACAATTCCAGGCAGAAAACCTTAAAACCATGTGGTCGTCATCCCATATACTCTACACTAATGGTGGTATTCACAACATTCGGTCTTTTGGTAATGATAGTCATGGCCAGTTATTTCCCCAGACCAGCAACCACCCTATCTCCAGTTATGCTATAGGCAGTGAACATGGACTTATAATATCAGAAAATACAGTTTTGGCGTGGGGCTGGGGAGAGCACGGCAATTGCGGAGAGAAGTCCGGGGTCGATCCTCTGGATCTCAGTGTTGATGCTGTCACTTTTCCACTAAATAGCATATACCATGAACCGGATCTAGTTACGCTTATCAGCTGTGGATGTGCCACGTCGTGGGTCACCATAGAAAGAGGAACATAATGATTAATGATAATAGGCTTAATAAATAAGAAATTAATAAGAATATGGGCTTGAAATGTAAATTAATCAGAATGTAATAGAAATCAAGAAGAAGTTCGTTAAAGTTCGTAGTTCCTATCAATTTTGCATTCATGAGATGAGATGAGATGAGTCTCTCACAACTTTCAGAACCAATAGTCAATACCCTACAAAAAAGACAGTGCTTCAATAAAGGGATCACCTTTATCATAGCACCAATGGTGTAAATCACGACCACCAAGCCCCCCCACTGCCAATTCCAGTGACAACCCTGTTGGTTCATTATTAGAGAATGTAACGAAGTATCTTTCCCACATTCATCGCAAAAAGCTCAACATGGAAAATATGTTCAACGTATCAATCTTGGACAACCGTATCGATGATCAACCCATGGCCGTGGCTGGATGTGCTATACCAAAAGAGAAAATAGCCCGATCGAACCTAAGCATAATCAACCACCTTCTTAGCCATCCCACGGAACAACGTTGCCGTTGCCCGTGTAGATTATAAGAACATTACTTTTTTTTTTCTCTGTGGGTAGTCTAGAGAACCTTCTGGACCGGGTAAGGCGATCACGTGCAAATCCACAACTCTGAGCCCTAAATAAACTGAGGTGTTGCTGGGATCAACTATAAGACTTAACTTATCTAGACTAAACTCTAATTACTCAAAACAAAGATTCAATTCCTATTACAATAACAATGTTTGGAGCTGTGTGTTCAGGAAGACCAATTCAAATAGCAGAACAAGTGGATACCACCAAGTATGTAGTGTCCATACCCAATGCTAGTAACATCAACTTCATTACTATCTTCCTTCTTCCTAATTCCCAATTTGTGGATACAAACTATACAGCATTGATTTACTTCCAATTACCGTCCCAAGAGTTCAAGCTACTTGGAGGCATCAATCCAAATAAGCCATCTGCCATTTATAGGCTAAACAATGGATCCCATAATGGTTCGGGTGGTGGATTCCATACTGGTGATGATATGAATATTGATGATAGTTCCATTAATACAAACGATACCACCACCATTCAAATCGGGATTTCTATCGAGCCCACTCCGCAAGCAGAAGTTCTATTGAACGAACAAAAGGCCAAAACTATTGCTACCAATGCAATGGTTCCATCCAAACCTACTCCTAAATCCCCTAATGATATTGCTGTTCTAGCTAACAAGATTGTGGGTCATGCATATAACTATCTTGGTAGTTTTATAGATGATGCAGGAAAAGTTCCAATGAAAGCATTTGATAACTGGTGGGATAAATTCAAGACCAAGTTGTCCAATAATCCAAATTTCTTGGATTCTTTGGACTAATACTATTTGGTAATATTTACTACTTTCACTTTCATCAGGTCACGTTACATTAATACTTTGTTGCTGATGAAGTATATGCATCATTTACCTTTACTATTAACGTGTTCCTGATCATCACAGTTATGCTTGCTACGACAAGTAATGTTACACTAGGGTCTTAATAGGCAAAATTGACAAAACGGTAGAAAATCATTTTATTAAGAAAACAGTCATATTACGAGCCCTAAACCTATTTTTCTATTGTTGGTCATCTCCTGGGAATTAATAAAGAACGCACGCATTAATACAAATCTGCTTCTGGATGTGACCAGGATCATAATCATAGACTATAGTGGTCAATTGGCTCATTAATTTGGGATGGTTGAGGAGTCTCAACAAGTCTCGCCAGAGGACATTCTAAATTAATTTTCAAGCGGGTCAAAGACCTAATATCCACAAGGCCAGAAAAAAAGTACTGGGTCCAGAATTCTAGTCCTAAAACAATATTTTCCAAATAGCCGTCAAATAATCATCATATAATATCTTCAATTCACTTTCATTTGTTAATACTACAAAATTTTATAACTATATTCATCCATATCTATTTTTTTGTAATTATAGTCCGACTATCTTCGTGCATCATACACTATCATACAGCAAAGTCTACAGTTTGTGATTTTCCTTTGATTTTTTTTTTTGATTTTTTGTTTGAAAAATAGCGTACATTGGGTATATCAATAAACGCTACAATGAGACTCATAGAGTCTCAGGAAGAAGAAAAAAAGAAAATATAAAACACTCAAAAACTAAAACGAAAAAGCCACATCGAGCCATGGTATAAGACTCAAAACTCACAAACGTATCTATGGTAGTTTGTTCCTAGGCCGAAACCATCTTCAACCCGTGAAAATGTACATAAATTAATATTCATTAATAATTGGAGTAACAGAACGCTTGTTTTTACGAGTCCAGTTGAAGTAGGTACCATTTTGTTGAGGTTGTTCGTTTCTCTTTGAGGTGGTGATGTTGAAGCCAGCATCTCTGGTAGTAATGTTCAATGGCTCATCAAATTCTCTCTTGGTAAGGTTGAAAGGAAGATCGAAATCCCTCTTGGTGAGGTTGAAAGGAAGATCGAAATCCCTCTTGGTGAGGTTGAAAGGAAGATCGAAATCCCTCTTGGTAACATTGGTTTCTCTCTTGGTCAAGTTCAAGGTTGGGAATTCACCGAACTCTCTCTTGGTGAGGTTTAATTCTGGTAAATCAATTTCTCTCTTGGTCAAGTTTAATGTTGGAAATTCGCCAGAGTCTCTCTTGGTGAGGTTGAATGGTAACCAGTCACTGACATCTCTCTTCCAAGAAGAAATATTATAGTTGTGACTAGAACCAAAGTTTGGGATTGGAGAAGCAACGGCACCGGTAGCCAAAAGTCCAGCAACGATAGTAGAGGAAAACTTCATTATTAATTCTATAGTCTATTAGATCTTATAAGTTTTATTTAAATTTAAAACTGAGATAAAGATTTTGAAATGAATGAATTATTCAGTCATATTTATAATGATATGGTTTTGATCCTCAAGATAACTCCTTATTCCTTGAAGTATTTTTAAGGTGTACCTGTGGGTTGAGCCTTGAACATAATAAAATGTGATATGCAGATAATTGAATATTATATGTGTGGTTATGAAAAGAAATTTTAAATTGGTTACAGTCAAAATGAGACAATATATTTCACTAGCAGCAATTGATTAGCGGCCATAATAAATTTGACGATAGTGAATAAAAGCGAAATTCGAATCTAGAATTGCAGCTTTCAATGAACCATGTATTTTGGGGCTTGAGCTCAAAAAAAAAAAAAAAAAATAGTACTGATACTGGTATGAATAAATTGAATTAACAATACTAATAATTAAGGCTATACAGGAAAACCCTTGTGATTTCGGGCTGGAATTTAATTTGTTTTACTAATTTTTGATAAGCTTTAGTGATTTGATGATTCCAATGGAAGTCGAAGGTACATCGTACATCTTACACTGCCTACTGCTGCTCACCTGGAACATGTTTGACGATTTTACGGTTAGGATATATATCTTTCGACGCGCCACAAGCAATAGAACCAATGGCATAGCCGCATATTCCCACATTTTTGGTTAGTCTAGATATTACAAAATGTCATCTAATCAATCTATGGCCGCGAAGCTGCAGGTCTTCGAATCGGAAAAAAAAAATCGTTGATGTGAATCAAAAAAAAAAAAAAAAGGGCTGAATCTACTATATCAAAAAAATAAATTGCAAGAAAATAAATCAACTATGTAGCAAATTAAAGTTAAAGGATGAAAAAATACCTACTAGTAAAGGTGTCAACACGTTTGTTGCCAGACGGATTGCAGTTGTCATTCAATATCCTATCATTGGTAATTATCTACATATCTAATTAGTCCGAAGCGGGACTGGCAACAATAGAAGACGTTAGTTGACGATCAGGTAAATGAACAATTGAGTGGCTCTTGTTAGGTGCTGTTGTTGTGGAACATTTGGTGCCTTGCTAACAATCAGCCAGATTCTTCGCTCTCAACTGTACCTTTCTCTGCCACAAATATGATTGGATTATTTCCTTAACGAGAAATAAGAACCCGGGTGCAAACCAACGTTTTTTTTTCAAGTTTTGAGCATAGTGCTTGATCTCTCTGTACACCACACACACTCTTTGTAAGTCATGATTGAGAGTTTCTGTTTGGTCATCGTGGATCAGGGTTTCAGATTAACTAGAGACTCTGCAAGGAATGGATGGGTCAAGGATTCCCGACACGGAGAATCTTTGCTTTGGTGTGCCCTACTCCTTTCGGATCGTTTTGTTTCCTGCATCATCCAATAATCCAATGATGTATTTTTTCGGCAACCTACCTCCAATTTTAAGTCGTACCTTACATCTACTTCAAAACAATTTAGGCTGTATCTGCAACTACCTACTAGTTTTCATTAAAGTTTTAATTTGTTAAACGTGCAATTATGTTGTTATTACTAGATCGTTCTTACGAAAAGAGACAAAGCAACCGAGTAGGGTTTGGTATTGTTACACTATGTGGCGCCTGTTTCGGTTGGCCAGATGAGGTCTTGTTCAACTGAAATTTTGATACCGAAAATGAAATTCATATAATTACAATTTTTTTTCAAGTATACATTTTATCTCATCATTAGTTACTGATCTTCTGAAACAGTTTAGCTCATGCTTGACAATCGATCTATGTATCCCCGATTTAGGCTACAGGTTTTAGTACCTATTCTTATTGGAGTAAAAATTTGCACAATAACAATGTATGTATATGTATGCATAAGCGAACATATATGGGTAATAAAACATAAAAGAATAGATAATAGGCTCACAATTATCAAAGGGGCGGCCTCCTTTCGTTTACAAAATTTGTGATACCGAGGCTATGAATTCATTTTATCGGGGCTGAGAATATTCGATGTGGTCTCATAGTGTTAAAATGTTGAAGTATCGTATCACTAGATAATTTAAGTCGCGTCGTTCGGTATGTAAGTGATTGCTATATGTTGAAGGAGAACTTCGGAATAACTTACAAGAATGTCCCTTCCTCTCTCTCATCGCTTTGTCAAAAGTCAAGGCTATATATAAGGCGGGTTTATACTTTGGATATGTCGGTGATACCTTCATTATCAAGAATTTACAATTAGCTAATTCTTCCCATCTTCTACCTCTCCTTTATTTAAACAGGGTCTATAAAGCTTACAATTTGAGGCAGCATTTAGTTTCTTGAATGTTTGATCAGTCAGATGGATCCCGTTCATTTATTCGCGGGTGTTAAGAACTTTGACATGTAGTATCCCAGGCTCCTCATGATCTTTTATGAATCCATACAGTATCGCAAACTTTTACTTTCGTGTCCTTGCTTTTGAGGCAATGCTTTTGTTCATTTTCTTTTCAAAACATAATTTCTTTAAAATTTAGGAATAAGTGGATCCACTCCTTTTCTCCTTTTCTCCTTCAAACACCCTTCATCAGTATCACCATCCCTTACTTTCCCCTCATCTCTCCTACCGATGTACCAGCTAGGCTGCTGTAGAATACTTCTTTGATATCAGCGCTACAAAGAGGGCACCCTCAACATTCTGGAATGATGGAGGAATGAAACTTTCATCACTAGTTATACAGTTTTTCTTTCAACTACTGTTCACCAGTAAAATGATCAAAATTAAGAATTAGAAAAATGGGACAATAAACTCGATCTTCTTAAAAAAAAAAAATGCCAACTCTTTGTTAAACCTACCACTGTACATGCTTGTCATCTCATCTCCACCTGGTCCCGTTGATCATTATACTTTTTGGCACCCTCCTGTGATGGTGCAACCAAAATTGCAGCCACATCACGTGATCTCTCGATGTCAAAATTCGCTATACCAAGTATTTGCCATATCAAGATTGGTTTTTCGTAAGTTTGAGGGTAGCAAGCTCGTCATTATGTTCTACTCGTGACTCACCGAATCTAGAGGAAACCGATTTACCATCGTGAGCCACATGATTACTCATCCAATGTATGAAGCAAAGATCTTGGTGGCTTTAAAAAGAAAGTAAAAAGTGTGGCATTTCACGTGACCCACCACTTGATGTCACTGTGCTGATTAATCAGTCAGCTGACACGTCACCCGTTTGACGCCACAGTTTTGTTGGCGGCGATTATTCTCCGACACGTGACCGCGATGGGGTTTCTTTTGGGCATTTGCGTCGCTTGGCCACACCATTCCCACTGGTAATCGGCTTGTCTGCAGGCCCCAATGCTCGGCTCTCATCGGTCATCTCGTAATCACCACACCACACTTTTCACTTATGCATACACTATATAAACCTGGAGATTCTTCTCGATTCTTTTCGTAAATTAACCAAAGTCCAACCTTTGTTAAATACATAAAACTTCTAGGATAGTTCCAACAACTATACCCTTTTTATCTTTCGTCACATTTTGATTTCAATTCACATAATGACTGCTGATTCTACTCAATACGGTTTTGGTACTAAGGCCATCCACTCTGGTGCTCCAATCGATCCACACACCGGTGCAGTTATTGAACCAATTTCTTTATCCACCACCTTTGCTCAATCCGAACCATCCAAGCCACTTGGTATTTACGAATACTCTCGTTCTGCCAACCCAAACAGAGACAACTTTGAAATTGCTGTTGCTGCTTTAGAAGGTGCTAAACATGCTCTTGCATTGGCATCTGGTTCTGCTACCACTGCTTTAATTATTCAATCTTTACCAATGAACTCTCATATTGTTTCTGGTGGTGATGTTTACGGTGGTACTCACCGTTACTTCACTCAAGTCGGTAACACCCATGGTGTTGAAGCTACTTTTGTTGTTGATTTAGCTAAGGATTTACAAGCCAGTCTTAAGGAAAACACTCGTTTGGTTTGGTTAGAAACTCCTTCTAACCCAACTTTATCTGTTACTGATATTTCCCACATTGCTAACGTCTTAAAGGAACACGAAGCCAAGACTGGTAACAAGATCATGTTGGTTGTTGACAACACTTTCTTGTCTCCATACGTTTCCAACCCATTGGCTCATGGTGCTGATGTTGTTATCCACTCTGTTACCAAGTACATCAACGGTCACTCCGATGTTGTCATGGGTGTTTTAGCCACCAACAGTGATGAATTACACAACAGATTCCGTTTCTTACAAAACGCCATTGGTTCTATTCCATCTCCTTTCGACTCTTGGTTAGCTCACAGAGGTTTAAAGACTTTACACTTGAGAGTTAGACAAGCCTCCACTTCTGCTCAAAAGATCGCTGAAATCTTAGAAGCTCATCCATCCATCATCAAGGTTAACTACCCAGGTTTGAAATCTCACCCAAACCACAGTGTTGTCTTGAAGCAGCACAGAGATGGTTTAGGTGGTGGTATGATCTCCTTCAGAATCAAGGGTGGTGCCAACGCTGCCAGTGTTTTCACCTCTTCTACCAAGTTATTTACTTTGGCTGAATCTTTAGGTGGTATTGAATCCTTAATTGAAGTTCCTGCCATCATGACCCACGGTGGTATTCCAAAGGCTGACAGAGAAGCTAACGGTGTTTTCGATGACTTGGTCAGAGTCTCCGTTGGTATCGAAGAAACCGATGATTTGATCGCTGACATCAAGCAAGCTTTAGAAAAAGTTGCTGCTTAAATCTTGTATTAATAGACCCATTAGATATTTTTAAATATTTATCCATATAATTATAAAAAAAGAGAAAATAAAACCATACCAACTTTTAGTTAACGTTGGTTAAGTCATTAATAATAACTTGGAAGTAGAAATCAATTTGCTGGTAAGATTTCGCATCTAAAAAATTGGGATCCCTTCGTGTTCATAATCTTTTGTGGAGATTCTACTGCCTTCAAATTCCAATAGAACTTTTATGAAATTTTGCTCGTTTGGTCAGTTGCAATCATTTTTGGTATGGTGTGAAACAATTGACATACTTAGATTTGCACCCATTTTTTGCCTGCACACACGCCCCTTCCGGAGCACTATATAAACCGCAAACTGCCAGGTTGTCAAATCATTGTCATAGATGAAAATCACAACTTTAGCAATAATTGCAGCAGCAGTTTGTAGTGTCCATTCACAGATTGTTGATACTCAAGAAGAACTTATTTGTAACAACCCCGAAAACCCTCACGATTGTTATCCTCGTCTTTTTGAGCCTACTACTGAGTGGCAGGTGATTAAAGAAGGTCAAGATATACCCCCAGGTTTACACGTTAGATTGAATATAGATACATTAACTAAAGAAGCCAAACTAATGGATCCTTCAGAACAAGAACAAGAGCAAGAACAAGGCCATCAATTGGTCATTTCTCAAGATGAAATTGTTGATGAACAACCTGATCATTTGCAGCAACATGATGACAATACTCAGAAGATAATCCAACAAAAGATTCAAGAATTCCGTCAAGGTGAAAGATCCAAGAGAATCAATAAAGAAGATTTGGGCAATTATGATGGTGCTATTGCCGAAATTGAAGAGTTCGACGGTGATTATTCCAGACTTGAACTAGCGTTAAATACTGTTGAAGATTTAAGTCATGATATTGAGTTTGGTGTTAAACTTACTTCTTCCAGTACTGTCTTTACCAAACTTAATGAACTTGCTGAATCCACTCAAGATTCTGAAATTCAAGATAAAATCTACAGAATTATGGGCTCTTCTCTTCGTAATAATCCTGAAGCTGTTACCAATGTTTTAAACAATTTGTCTGGTGATTTTATTGGTGGATTATTTGCCAAATTAGCGAACCCTTCTACTTCTGATATTATTCAAAAACGTATTCTTGGTGTAATCCAAGCATTGGCGCAAGACAACCATTTCAGTTTGAATTATTTCAATCAACATAATGAAGCCAACAATAAGGGAACTGTTTATTTGATTAACACCTATTCTAAATTAGGTCATGATTCTAAACAAAGATTATTAGGATTATTTGAAGACCTCCAATTTGTTGACCTGTCATCTCATGAAAATGATAGAAGATCAGTAGAAAATTCACGTAATCCAGATTTCCAAATTTCCAAATACTTACAAGATAAATTATCTGAAAATAAAGCTTCTAACTCAGCTCAATTCAAAGCTTACTTTAACCTGTTAAGTGAACTTCATACAGAAAATAGAGATTTGAAGCCAACAACAGAATATTTAAATTGGTTGGCTGAAGAAGTTGAAACCAGAAAGGAACACAAGAAGAGGGATGATTACCCTGAAGAAGATAAACAATTTGACGAACAAATGCTTAGAGCAAGATATGAAATTTTTGGAAACCCTCATGGTCTTAGAAAGGCCTTAGGTGATGAATTGTAATTAAATAGATAGGATAGATAAAAGACTTAGCAATATATTAAGATATTTTAATTAAGAAAATTAGTAATTAAGTATAGTTGATATACACTGTACTATCCTGCTTAAATTTCTACATTATTAATAGTGCAACGTGATTTATATTAAGGTCTTGATATGATATGATTACAGGAAACTAATCTAATCGAATAAACCGAATCCCATGTCGTCATCGGATTCTTCCTTTTCTTCTTCAGCCTTTTCTTCAGCAGCTGGAGCATCACCGGAAGCAGCAGCGGCACCGGAAGAAGCAGCAGCACCACCAGTTGGGACAGAGGCCAACTTGGAGTTACCTTCAGCGATCAATTCTTCAACGTCCTTACCTTCAACTTCGGCTAACAACTTGGTGATCTTTTCTTCTTCAACTTCGATGGAGACAGATTCCAAGACAGCCTTGATGTCGGCAGCAGATGGGGTAGCGTTACCGGCGTTGACCAATAATAAGTAAGCAGCTAAGTATTTCACTAAAATGTTAGTAATATTCCAGATTAATTTGGTTTTGAACTGTCACGAGATTATACCTATTTGCCCTTCAAACCTTCCATAAACACTAGTACTTCATGGTACCGTTTACTGAGCTATTGAGCTCATGAATCAACTTTATCTAGTCTTTTTCATAGTTCTCTTCTTCATGATATTTTTCATTCGATTTTGAACATTTTTACTATTGTCATTCTATAACTTTTGATGATGTAGGACGATTTTTCAGTAATTCATGATGATTATCCACATGAACATGCTTATGTTCCGATAAGTCCAACGGGCATGATCTATGACAGCTCTGACACTTTCCACCGTGTCTATTTCGATTTCACATACTATTTGATATTTATGTATAACAAGAACAACTATGCACTAAAAATCACTTTTCACTTCAATAGAGTGTTTCGTTGAAAATTTTGATACTGTGTTTCCCAATGCGGTAAGAGTCGCACCGCCGCAACATCAAGGGCTGAAGCCCTAGCCTGGCGTGACTGTGTGTCACGTGCGACACGATAATACTAACTGTTTAACTGATCAGATTGATAAGTGATATTGGGAGCATGGAGGGATTGTTCACTCACATGGATGGAATTGCTTGGGTTGATTTTGCTCAAGATATCAGCGCACATTTGGGTCGTTTGTAAATGAATAAGATTTGTCCATTCTCGGAGAAGATCTTGTGCAACCACAGTTGGTCTATAATATTAATCACACGATTTGTCTGCTATAATAATAATGTCTTCAATAGCTAGTTATTAGCTTACTAATTTGATTCATTCCCTAGGTTTTCACTAAGTATTATTGACTTGACTGGCTAGTATACTTTGCTGTAATAAGAAAGTCCTTGGCTCTGCGTTCAATTAGACCAATATACTCTAGTTGCCTTTTTTTTTATTGAACTCCCATCCAGTCATTCTGATCCTTAATTTTCCACACCTTCGACTATTATCTTTTTCATAGCTATTTCTACTCTTAGTTGCAACCACTAAGTATCAGTTTGCAGTCAATTGACTCATCGGTATATGCAGTACCATCACATCATCAACTATGGCGTTATCTGTAAGCATCATAATCAACCTCGATAACAGGTTTATCAATAATCAAAGACAAAGATGTCGTTCAAACCGTTCCCACAATTATCCAAGGAAAATGAAGTCAACGTGACTGAACTCCTATCTCAATGGTCTTTAGCCAATGGCTTAATAATGTACCCACCAAACTTTAAGGTTTACAATGCCTCAATAGCACCAACCACGTTATTCCCAACACCATTTCCAAAATCCGCATTTCAAAATGCTGTTGATGTTCAAAAAGACTTTAATGAACTATATGTCAACTTGATCGCCCATCATAAAGATTGGTTACTTGATATTATTACTAAGCTTTCCAAATTTGATCCTGGTTTCACTGGTTTATTATTTGAATCTTATAACAAAGCTTTAAAAGCAAGTCCGGGAGGAGCTTTGATACAACCAGTATCCTTAGGCTTATTTAGAAATGATTATATGGTTGATGACAAAGAAGTAGATATGGATCCAAAGATTAAACAAATTGAATTTAATACTGTTAGTGTATCATTTGGTGGTTTATCTACCAAGGTTGGAGAGTTACATAATTATCTTAACAAGTTTGGTGCTTATGGTAAGAAAAATTATTATACCAAGGAAGAATTACCAGTTTCTAATTCCATCAATGAATTATCTGATGGTTTAGCTGAAGCGGATACTTATTACAGAGATCAACAAAAAGCATCTGACACAATAATATTATTTATTGTGCAACCTAATGAAAGAAACTGTTTTGATCAAAGACATATTGAATATTCTTTGATTAATAATCACGGTATTAAATCAGTAAGAGTAACTTTAGAAGAGATCGAAACTAATGTCACAGTTAAAGAACACGATCAAAAATTATTCCTTAATGCAACAAATGAAGAAGTTTCGGTGGTTTATTTCAGATCAGGTTATGGTCCTTCTGATTATGAATTAAATCCAAATCTGACTTGGAATGCAAGAGTCATATTAGAAAGATCAGCTGCAATCAAATGTCCATCATTATTGAGTCAATTATCTGGTTCTAAAAAGATTCAACAAATATTAACTAAAAAAGACATTGTTAAAAAGTTTTTACCAAAAATTAATAATACTCAATTAGATAAACTTTTATCCACATTTGTTGCAATTCATCCTTTAGATGATACTGAAGAAGGAAAATTAGCAAAGAAATTAGCATTTGAGCATCCAGAAAGATTTGTTTTGAAGCCACAAAGAGAAGGTGGTGGTAACAATATCTATAAAACTGATATTCCTGGTTTCCTTAAAAGTATTAAGGAAGAAGATTGGGATGGATATATTCTCATGGAAATGATTTATCCTCCAACTCATAAAAATAAAATTATTAGGAATGATGAAATTTTCAATGAAGATGTGGTCTCTGAATTGGGAATTTTTGGAACTGTTCTTTTTGACGAAAAGAAAGGAGAAATCATATCCAATAAGAATGCAGGGTGGCTCTTAAGATCAAAGTTCAGTAGTAGTGATGAAGGTGGTGTTGCTGCTGGATTTGGATGTGTAGACAACATCTACTTATATTAGACTTTTTAATTAATCTAAATTGTTAATGATGTGAAAATCTCTTCTGTATTAATTTTGTTCTCCTCTTTTGTAGCAGCTTTAATTTTTGCAGTCTCCAAATCTACAACCCAGAGAGCTGCTCCAAGATTATTGGTAAACATGAGAAAGATGTTGAAAATAGGAATCATTTCCAAAAGATATGCCATAATACCAAACCCAATATATCCACCGGGATCTTCTCTATAAGTAACAATCACCAGTTTGAAGTCAAGTCCCAACAATACAAAATACCTTCCATGAGCTTGTAATCCTTTTGAGGGTGCTTGTAATAAAATAGCAACACATGCAAGAAAAGGGGTCAAGCTCATAATACTTATTGTTATGGTTTTAGAGATCAAATATATAAGCACCATATAACTAGGAATAGTAGTAAATATAGGACCACATTTAACTATAAATGGTACTTTTTTGATCCCTCTTAATTTTGCTTCTAATACTATATTTCCAGCAAATTCCTTACAAAGCACGAGATCAAAAGTGATTTGTTGAATGTATGGCATTAGTATGAAGGTTACAAGAAATTGGGCTATGGATCCTGACATTCCGACTTCTTGTCCCCAGGCCCAAAATATTCCCACTGGTCCCATCAAGAAAATACATAGTAGAGCATGCCATGGAAATACTGTGATAAAAACTAATGTGTATATGGTTAGCATGATAACAACTTGAGGCACGAAAAGCATCAAGTACAATCTCCAAAGTGGTGGATGATTATAGAAGTATACCATACCCTTGAAGTGTTAGTTAAAAGTGCTGCAAAAAAATAAAAATACATTAGGGACCACAATAAAAGAGTCAACATACCTGAAAAGGATAAACGAATTTACCAGATTTCATTATTTGAGTTGGTAGCATAAGAAACCTCTTGAAAATCCTGAATAATTCCATGATAAGGTGTGGAATGAAGTAGAAAGGATTCATGGCGTTAAATCTCATGATGAAAAGAAGGTGGTTAATTTGTTAGTTTTTACAATTATTGCGAAAGTTTGTTAAAGTGAGACCAATCACCAAAATATCAATAGACAGTTGATACACTTTAATGGTACAATTAGAAGGAGAAGAAGACAAGTGAAACTCAAGCTGCAAAAAATATAAGAAGCGGCAAAACGTTAAACAAATTTGGTCTCAATTTATTCATTTTTGGTGGCCTTATTTGCACCCAACAGTTGGTAGAAGTCCACATCGAATATTTGGGAGGTAACAGACCAAAAACAAATTAGTTCTTGGATGCTTTTATTGAGAAATCCAGTTTACTGACCTTATATACTTAACAATGTTTATTCATCGATTTAAGGATATATCAGCTATCTAAAGTGACGAAAGGGTTTGGCTCATTTTGGCTGATGGTTAAATAGGCGTGGACATCACCGAAGGTTTCTACTAAATCCTTTCTATCACAAGAAAAAGGTCCCTTGGCCCAGTTGGTTAAGGCGCGGTGCTAATAACGCCGAGATCAGCAGTTCGATCCTGCTAGGGACCATTTCTTCATAGGGCGTGTGGCGTAGTTGGTAGCGCGTTCGCTTAGCATGCGAAAGGTCTCCGGTTCGACTCCGGACTCGTCCATTTTTTTGGTATTCAATGCTAGTTATCAGGTTTTTTTTGATCTACTATTCTAATCCATGTAACCAGACGCAACTTCTCTTTATTTTGCTCTAGACCTATCCTAGTTCCAGAATTAAATCAAAAGTTTTCTAGGTCTTTAATTCCACTTAGTGACTGGACTACAAGGCTTACTTTAGTGTCTTAATATAAATGTTGACGTTAATTAGGCTATTCTTATATACAATTGGATTATATCTATATTGATAATTTCGTTAGGTACCTCAGCCCAAGAGGTACGATAAAGGAGAGGAGAAGGGTTGTAGGACATTTAATGAGTCAATTCAAAATTTTTTTTGTCAGTGAATACTATTGTCCATACAACCATAACATGAAACTAAATTTGATGTGTAATGTCGTTTGGAAGTTGCTCTTTTGGATGAAATTCAGGAGATCCATTTTGGTCAACATATTAATATTGTGACCAAATGCGAAATAAAAATATTTAAATATATGGATATGTTGAAACGAGTCGTCCAGACGTTGACAAATTATGCTTAGATCTTGTATCTTGGGATTCTGTTCAATCTCTTGGCGGTTTGACCGTTGGACCTAGTACCTTGACCACGAACTGGTAAGCTGTTGGCGTGTCTGTAACCAGCATAAGAACCAGTGTCTCTCTTAAGTTGAATATCGTTATTAATCTTTTGTTTCAATTGACCTTCAACCATCATTTCGGAGACTTCTTTGTTCAAGTCCATGATTTGGGGTTCGGACAATTGGTTCATTCTCATTTGTGGATATAATCCAACCCTGGCACATATTCTTTCGGCGGTGTGGTAACCAATACCAAAGATAGCTTTCTTTAATCCATGCTGAACTTAGTTAGTAAAACTGCTCTTGTTGATATGGAAGAACCTAGTGAAAGTGAAAACAGGGGAAAAAACGTGATCTCACAGCAAATTTACATACGCTGACCAAACTGTTGTGTTTAACATGTTTACCGAAGATGTGGACGGCCATTCTTGCAGTTCTAGTTTGTTAGTCTTGATAGTAAATATTAACAAAATTTTCCTATAGGTTGAGACAACCTGCAACTACTGGCCACAAACTGTAAAAGGGTGTGGATTTTGCACAAAACTTGTAAATCACTATACAGATTGGAGTGAGTCACGGGGCATCATATAGTTCTAATATAGAAAAGATTGCTTTACCTTCTCTTGAATTTTACCTTAATTATCAAAGTTATGAGTTTATTATCCCACCAAGCAACTCCCCAAGGATCTTCATTCACGTGTAATACGTGTGACATCCGATTTGTCACAGCAGAATTGCAAAGACAGCACATGAAGACAGAATGGCACAGATACAATCTCAAAAGAAGAGTAGCACAATTGGATTCTATTAGTTCAGATGTGTTTGCTGAAAAGGTTTTAAATCAAGATAGGTTCACTGATGATCAAAGAGAAAACGAAGATGAAAATGGATTTTATATTCATCGTCGTAAGACCAAGAATAACACCAATAAGCTGCTCACCAAAGTATTAGCTCAGAAGAAAATGGATGGTCTTAGAGGTAGAAAGTTGAATAGAAATACACAAGAAGGAGAAGCTGGAGAAGAAGATGAAATTGTTAGATCTGCTAGTCCAGCTTCTGTTGCATCAGAATTTTCCCAATTTTCTTTGGGAGATTCTACCCATGAAATCGAATCAGGACATGAAACTGGATCTGAGTTTAATTTCTCTGAATCTGATTATGTTGAAATTGATCATGAACATGATTTTGATGTAAGGGCAGCCTCCAGTGAAGAAGAATTAAGTGATGATGAATCTATTGAAGAGCTTCAATCTATTCCTATTACTCGTTGTTTCTACTGTGGTATCGATAATGATGAAGTTGAACCTAATATCAAGCATATGTACAAAAAGCATGGATTATATATTCCAGAAAGATCATTTTTGACCGATGTGGTGGGATTATTACTGTATTTAAGTGAAGCAGTATCTTTGGATCATGAATGTTTAGTCTGTGGTTTTGAAGGCAAGAATTTGCTAAGCATCAGGCAACACATTGTTTCCAAAGGACACTGTAAACTTCCTTATGAAACTAAAGATGAAAAATTGGCGGTTGCTGAATTTTATGATTTCACTGATTTTGAAAGCGAGAATACCCCAGTAACCAAGAAGAGCAACAAGAACAAGAAGAAGGTTAGTTTTGGTACCGACGTTGCTGAAGATGACGACAATGAAGAAAATGATGAAGAAGAAGAAGGAGAATATTCCGACCCAATCAACGCCAACTACACTTTGGTTAAAGTGGATAAGTCAGGAGTAGAATTGACTCTTCCAACTGGGTCAAAGATCGGACATAGATCCATGACCAGGTACTATCGTCAAAATATTGCTTTAGCTACTCCAGCCCCAGAATCTACAAAGACTGTAGCCTTGGTGGACAGAAGATTTGCACCTGGGTTAACGGTACATGAAGTATCTAAGCAAGAAAAGCAAACCAGAAGAATCGAACAAAGATTGAAGAACTATGACGTGAATAGGTCTAAGTCTTACAGAGCCAATTACCAACCTCATTTCGTGGACCAAATGTTAGGCCATGCATGAGTTACTTTTTTGATCCTAAGGGTAAGTGAATTAGTTTAATATAGTTTGTTTTAGTGCGAGGGTCCAATTTGCACTCTAAAGGCTAAATTGTAGGGTTGGCACCTGCATGCAGTTTGAGCTCTTACCTTTACATATTTAATGATGTCAATGAATCTTTTTTTTTTTATCGTGGGAGACAAACACAAAGTAACCAATCAACCAGATTAATGTAGTTCGTAAATGTACAAACGAAGAGCTTAAGTGCGGGGCAAACTCCATACACAATCTTGTAGCCGTTGACAAGCCTATTGGGGCTTTGCCTTCCTCTAAGTACACATTTTGTGATATTCGCTATGGAAACTTCCATACCAGATTTGACTGGTGGCTGGTGGACCTGTATGACGCTCCCTTGACCGTTTTTTTTTTTTTTTATAATTTGTGTGTGATTACGTCAGCTATAGAATCTTATCGAAGATTCTGCTTTTAGTAACTCCTCCTTATATACACCACAAAGACACTACACTCCAGAATCATTCCAAAAACCCTGTTACAACAATTTTTAAATTAATTACCACATTCTAATTTACCATACACGTTTAAGCCCTTTGATGTCGGAACTATGGTGAGAGAAACACAACTATATGATATTCTATCAATAGCACCTAATGCAACCACCGAAGAAATTGCTAGGGCTTATAAGAAACAAGCACTTAAATGCCATCCAGATAAAACCAATCATGATCCTGAATTAACCGAGAAATTCAAGGAAATGACCCATGCTTATGAGATTTTGAGGGAACTGAAGTCTCGGGAAGTGTATGATATCTATGGAGTAGCAGGAATAGAAGGCACTTATCAAGAACCTACTCCGTCAAACAATAATCACAATAATAGTAATAATAGTAGGGCTTCAAGAAGATCCCAATCCAGTAACCCAAATCATTTCTTTAAAGGGAACAACGAACCATTTGGTGGCGCTATGGGAATGGGAATGGGAATGGGAATGGGCGTGAATATGGGAACCACCAGTTTTAGTTCATCTAGCATGTTCAGTCAAGTCTTCAATGATATCAATAGCATGTTCGCTAGGGAGTTTACCAATGGATTTCCTTCAGACGTGAATGGTCCAAATATGAGTGCTAACATGAAAAAGCATGTTGAGCCAGTGGGATCCACTTTTGATCAAGAATACGTCAAAGGTCAAGATATTCATCATACCTGTAATGCCAATCTTGCTGATATGTATTTTGGTAAAGCCATTAAGCTCCAATTGCCTAAAAACAGTAAATGTTCCAATTGTAAGGGGGCTGGTGGTTTTAATCCAAAAACATGTCGTCAATGCCAGGGCCTGGGACGAATTAAGACCACTTATTATAACCAATCTTCAAGATATCAACGTGTTGGCTCTTGTAAACCATGTTATGGTACTGGTATTTTTATTTCTCGTGCTGATGTATGCCCTCATTGTGTTCATGGCTACATTAAAGAGAAAAAGATTATAAAAATTAATGTTTTACCAGGTTCTAACAATGGTGATAAAATCATTTTACCAGGTGAAGCGGATGAAGGTAGAAACATCATTCCAGGTGATGTTATTATTCATATTAGAGAAATTCCTCATCAATTTTTGGTAAGAAAGTTTAATGACTTATACATGGAGCATGAAATTGATTTAAAAACTGCATTATTAGGTGGTGAAGTTCTTATTCCTAATTTTCTCAAACAGAATCATACTTTGAAAGTATTTATTAATGTTCATGGTTATAAAAGCATTAACGACACACTAGATAATAATGTTCAACATGGTGAAATCTTAGGAACTATTAACTCAGGTGAACCTAAACTTGTTAAGGGGTATGGAATGCCAATCAATGAAATGGTATTAGGAGGTGAATACTTTGAAGATTTGAATGAAGTTGATGAACTTAGAGACGTTGCATTTGATTTGAAACGTTATGCTCGTGGTAATTTATTTATCAACTTCAAGGTCACATTGCCTTCAATTGGTGATTTTGCTAATGGTGAACGCGATTTACAACAACTTTTGAACATTTTGCCATCACCAAAGCAACCCCAAGGTAACGTTAATGGTTCTACAGTTGTTGAGTCTCATTTATCTAGTCTTAACATAAGTGGAAATTCCCAACCAAAGATTCCCAACAACAATGATAGAGTGACTCAGAAAGTATCAGAAAAATCATCACAAGATTTAGACCAAGACTTTTCTTCACCGAAGAGACCTCGTGATGACAGCATCGAATTCAATTATGATGATATTGATATTAGTGACCATCTTGAAGGCGAAGAAAGAGAAGATGAAGAATTCTATGCTGAAGCATGGGACCAGGATCATAAAAAGAGAAAGCTGAATTATCATGAAGGTGCAGGAACGCAAGATCAGCCAATTCAAATCTAAAATCTAAGAAACCACTAGAACTACAACCACCTACACACACATTCCAAAAAAAAAAAAGAATAAAAAAAAATCAAAGAATTGCTTTAAAGTCAATGAGAATTGCTAGTATTATAAAAATTGGATGGCCAGCCCATAGACCACTGTTACTACTACCAAATCTCAAACCCTCAAGCTCTTTTTCATTTTGATAATTCATCAAAAGTTATCAAACATTTAATTTATTTACTAGAATATGGTTTTCACCACTTGATACCCCAGATTAAAGGGTACACCAACTGCTGGTAAAACTACACTGGTAACGTTACGAATTTGCATAATACATTTACTGTATAGTTATATATTGGGATAGCAAGGACGCTATATAAACGTTAAAAAGCAACAAAAATTACTTGTTCAATTGTAGTTGGTTCTTCCTCCATTTAATCTCCTTATATGTCACGTGGAACATCGCGTGACATATCTCACCCATATTATGGATACTTTATCGCGTAGTCCCAGTACAACAGACCATAGCCCAAACATGGGAAGTGTCAACATTCTAGAACCTTCCTTGATCAAGGATCTCTCCAACCACATCTACGAAAAGAGAAAAGCCACAGCCTTCCAGATTGAGAGTTTAACCAAAGCAGCTTTGGCACGAAATGACAGCCAAACCATTTACAAGATTATCAACGAATTGACTGAATTGACCAATGGAGGAACCAATTCAGCCAAGATGGGGGCCATTACCGCATTGGGTAGTGTTTCCGTTGCTCTTGGATCGTTTGCAATTGCTTACTTTTTGGAAGAAATCATCAAACCAATCTTTGCTACCTTTAGAGATACTGATGCTAGAGTTCGATATTATGCTTGTGAATCCCTTTATAATATAGCCAAAATTGCTAGAGGAGAAATGTTACTTTATTTCAATGAAGTGTTTGATATTTTATGCATTTTGGTTACTGATACCGAATCTTCAGTGAAAAATGCTGCTGATATTCTTGATAGATTAATTAAAGATATTGTGAGTGCCAAATCCACCAATTATGTTTCAATTTTACAACAAGAAGAAATTTCCAATGAAATCCAAACCCATTTAGTAGATGCAAATGGGGTGGCCATTCAAGTGAACCAGATCCAAGACTCTCAAAAAGCATTTTCCTTACCTAAATTCATACCCACATTGTTAGAAAGAATGTATTCCATTGATCCATTTGCCAAAAAATTCTTAATTAGTTGGTTAGAATTGTTTGATGATATCCCTTCCTTGGAATTGATTACTTTCTTGCCTAATTTCTTAGAGCCATTGATTCAATTCCTAATGAACAATTCTCCTTCTGATGTCAGATTTGAAACCGAAAATATCCTAAATGTTTTCCTAAAGGAAATTAGATCTATTTCCAAAGTCAAGTTTGAAGTGAAGAAGAGCCAATTGATCCAAGAAAAGAGAAGAGCCAAAGAAGAACAAGAAGCTGCAGCTTCGGCAGCAGCAGCGGCAGTTATCGCGTCGACCAGTGACGATCCCAAGACTGATTTGACTGACGAAGTGAAAGATCTTAAATTGCATGAAAATGACGGTATGGAAGACGACAACGAGTCTATCAAATCAGATGATACTACCATTGTAAGAAAACGCGATACAGAAGATGATGAAAAGGCAGTGAAATCTGATGAAAATAGTTTAGAAGAACAAGAACAAAAAGATGGTCTTTTCCTTAACGGTCAAGACATTTTCATTGACTACTCTAAAATCATTGATATCTTATTAAAATTCATCAGAACTGCAGACGAAAGAGGAGATTCTAAGAATATTGATTTGGGTAACGAACCTCATGAAATTTATTTGGAAATTCAATTTATTGTATTGAAATGGTTACAAGAAATTTTGGAAACTGCACCAACTGGTTTTGTCAAGTGTTTACCAGAATGTGTTTCAATTATCTTATCAAATATATCTATAACTGATGATGAAAAAGACATTGAATTGAGAAATCTGTTCTTAGACTTTAATAGAGCATTACAAGGCTTATTACTTAAATTTGGACCTATATCAGATACCATTGAAGATGAAGAGAAAGTCATTGATGACAATTTAATACATGGATTAACCAGTGAAGTTTATGATGAGTTTGTGGAATATCAATTACAATATACCTTGGAGAAAATCATGAATAAGTACTTGAATTCTACTAATGAATTATCAAGAATTACCTCTTTGGAATGGTTAATTTTCCTCTATACCATGAACCCAACCAGTTTCTTCTTATTTGTTGGTGAAGGTGCAAATAAGTTTGATCTCACCAGTTTGTTAAGATCTTGTACTGATGCCAGCAATGATGTGATCCTTAAAGTTCTTCAATTATTATCCAAAATTTCCGATGCTAACCAAGATTTTTTTAAGGACTTTATGATAAAGTTAGTCAAATTATTCGAAAGAGAAAAATCAAGTGCTCCCACTTTAACCAGAAGTAGAATTGAATTTATCATTAGAAAATTATGCGTCACTCTCAATTCAGAAAAGATTTATAAGACATTATCGGAAGTATTGGCTACCCTCGATGATTTGGATTTCTTAAATATAATGATCGTCACTCTTAATGACATTTTATTGACTGCTCAAGAATTGACTAGCTTCAGGAAGAAATTAAAGAATCTTGATGTTTATAAACTCGAAGATTGGTCATTGTTCGCAACATTATTCCAAAGTTGGTGTCATAATGCTCCAAGTGCTTTATCACTTTGCTTATTAACTTCAAATTATGAATTAGCATATTTGATAATCAAGAACCTTTCCGAACTGGAGGTTGATTTCCAACTTTTAACTCAATTGGATATTTTGGTTCAATTAATTGAATCACCAATTTTCTTAAAGCTAAGACTTCAATTGTTAGAACCTGAAAAGCATCCTTACTTATACAAATCATTATACGGGTTGCTTATGATTTTACCTCAATCTTCTACATTCTCCACTCTTAACAACCGTCTTAATTCAATAACCCATGTTCATTCTGCCACTTCGTTCAATGGTTCCAATCCAATGCCTCTTAGTACTCCGGTCAGTACCCCTGGACCAACTGGAACCTCTACTCCTGGAGTTAATAATAATCTTTCTATTAAAAGGAAAAGAATTTACGAAATGTTGGACAAGTTTATTAAAGTCCAAGAAAAACATGAAGAATATTCTTTGGATCGTAAATTGAAGGGAAGTTTCAATGAACAACCATCAGATGGCTTATCTAAGGATAGATTAATTAGTTATACCATGAGTTTTCCCGAAAAGAAGGATTATTTCAGCAGACAATGAATTTTATTTCTGTTGAACTCTACTTTTTATTTTATTTGCATAAGTCTATCTGGCTACTATTCGATATAAAGATAGGACCCTTCGAAGAAGAAAAAAGAGGCTGCTTTATGGCTGCAACATCGTCCACAATAATATAGCCATAAGTACTTGAATATTAATGCCCCCCAAAAAAGCAAAAACAATAGAAAAAGGAAAAAAAAAAAAGTTGAATGAGCATACAATGAAGAGATTTTTGATCCGTGCCAACCAAATAGACGAATAACGGGGCTTATTAGCTGGGTTGAACTAAATATGGAAAGTTGTACTTTGGAGTTCGGAGTCCTGCATGTAATGGGTGTCGTGCACCCAACCGAGGGCGAAAACTGTAAACAAATCACAAATTTAAAGGTTTTAAAAGTGTAACCTTCTAAGCAAATAACCACAGGTTGGACTTGTTTACGTTTTACAAATTAATTAGACGTGTTCTATGTCATCAGCTGAGGATCTAAGGGAAAGTATGCAACAGGTTCAAGTAGATCAACAGCAAGCAGCCGAGGCATTGAGAATTGCGGCTCAAACTGCACAACAACAGCAGCAACAACAGCAACAACATCAGCATCATCAAATACAACATCAGCAACAACAACAGCAGCACAAAGTACACCACCAGATTCATCAGGATGATCACCACCAATTGCTTTTACAGCAACAACAACAGCAGCAACAACAGCATCTTCAACAATCAGGTCATCACCATCAACAGTATTCAAATCAGGCACCATTAAAACAACAAGAATTGCCCGATTTAAGTGAATATGATTTGAAATCTCGGGATTCTAAGTATAGAAGATGGACTCCGAAGATGGATCAATTTTTAATCAAATTGTTGTCGGATGTGGTACATAGTTATCAAAAGGGAGCAGAAGCTGAAATGACCAAAAAAGCATGGGCTTATGTAACTGGTCAATTGAGAGCTGCAAACCCAGAAACTGTGTATTCAACTTATACCAAATATTCATGTCAACAGCATTTACTAAATGTCAATCATCATAGATATAAAATATGGTATGTGTTGATGTTACATCTGAAAAATAATCCATCAGCATCGGGATATTCTTATCGTTGGAATCCAGATATTGGAAGATTTCAAATCATTGATAATACCACCAATTCACTTGTGATAGATGAACGTCAAATCAAGTCATTACTCTATAGTGAATCGTTATCTTTACCTTCCTTAAGTGCATTTAATAAAGGTAATTTAATTGTTAATGATTTTTTTTTAAGTGATAATTTGAGATATATGTCAGTATATCACAATGAAGTGTTACCATTGTTGATCAGATTAGATCCAAAGTATGCAGAAGGTTTGGGAGATATTTATCTTGAAATTCCAAAATTTGATTATCTTGAAGCATCCAATGAATATTTCAAACCTCTTGTACCTGCAAAAGCTGGAAAGGCACTTCCGGGAAGTCCTCCTCATTCAAGTAAAAAGAAAAGATTACATTCAGAAGATTCTAGTGATATCAATTTACCATTTTCTAAAGCATTATCATCTATCACAAATGATGGAACTGATTCAGATATCACTCAAACTCAAACAACACAGGATGAAGATTCTGTGGATCCAGCACTTAAAAGATCAAGAGCAATCCAAGAATCGGCTTCAAGTACGATCACTTTTGAAAATGCTTTAGCAACTGCAGCCATTGATGCTATAAATTCTCCTGCAGTTACTAATGGACGTGATTCAACACCATTCTATATCAAGGATCGTAAATGGTTTAATAAGTTGATTTCTCTTAATGATTCGGGTCATATTGGAGTCGAAGATGTCTTGTCTGTTTGTGAGGGAGTAAGAGATGGAAAGATTCCTTTGTTCATGTTGAATGTATTGGATCAATCTTATTATCCTACTAGAAACGGTACTGTGCTACCAGAAGAATTGCCTGATGAAGAAATGGCAAAAAGAATACGGGAGTTCATGCTTCCTATGGTCTATAACTCGTGATATAAATTTTTACTTACTGGTTAAATATACTGGTTATATTTATGATATGATGTGTTATATGATTTATCTGTGGTACTTGGTTTGGTGTGAATTGTCAATTTAATTCGAACCGCTTTTTTTTTCTCTGACTACTTCGTTCCCAAATAGTGTGATTCATAATCTTGTAATTTAGTGTTTGTATAATAAGGTGCTATATAATAAATGTGTTGGTCGTGATAATGCAAAAGAAATGGGTGCAAAATTATGTGTAAGATAAGGACCAAGGTGCGTGGAGCCAGTGCGTGGCACTTATTCAAAACCAGAATTAAAGAAAACTGGATCCATGAAAATATTACCAATAGCATCAGCTAACTTTATGTCTGGATGCGATAAGAATACTATGTAGAATGGAATACTTCTTGCGGTTTTTTTGACGTTAATTTATTACCTTTGTAATGGGTCGTTATCTACTGACCTAAGTGACTGGAACTCGATTTTGCACGTGAATTACTTATCATCAACTTCCAAACACCTAATAGATAATTATATGTGAATTTGTTGTATAGGTATAAATTATGTTAGGAGTCAATTCATTCGTCTATGATAGCACCCTTTATTGGGTCTTTGTTTTTTCTCTTAAATTCTGGACTGGTATTTACGGAAGCAGATTCAGTAGTGGATCCAACCACAGAAATAGAACCTCTTAAAGATAAAATATCGATAGCCGGATTTTGTTTTTCAATGGAGTCTTTGGTGATTGGTTTGATGACCTTCAATGGTTCATGATTTGCTTGCTGATTCAAAGAATCAAGAATGGTTTGACTGGCTGATTTTTCTCTATAAGATAATCTATCATTTCTTGTGTTAATGATTTTATCTAAAGATGATGAGGAATGTCTTTTCGATTCCATATTATAAATAGTAGGAGCATCTAATGGAGACAGTGGATGAGCATCCTTTGGATAGAAGTCGGATCTGGTTAACTTTTGAGTCGGATAATTGCCCATAAATGAAGATATATCACTTGATAAATCATCAAGGTTTTGAAAAATAGAGGTATTAGTGGTGGATTGTGATTTTCTTTTGGTACCATCGGATGCTGGTAAACTATGTCTTTTTGAAGATATACTGGGTTTATTTTCATAACTAACATTTTCAGTTGATGGGATTTTCAATGGAGAGATCAAAGAACTGGATTGATGCATTTCATTAGATTTGTCAGATGTAGAAAGGGTAGCAACAGATCTTTGCATTGGTTTCAATTGATATACATTGGAATCAAATAATGTGTGTTCAAAATCGTTAACATCTTTAGCTCCATACCTATTGTAATATTCCTTATTAAAATCGTTAATATACAACAGTTCATTAGAAGGAAGTTTTGAGATTTTCTTGGATGATTTTCTAGTAGGCAATTGTGATTCTTTCTTGGATAATTTTCCTTTATTGGATTTCGGTTTGAAAGATTCCTTTGATTCTTGTTTAATTGAGATAACTTCTTTAGAATAGATACTTCCGAAAATATCTGATGCATAACTGATTTGTGGTGAAGGTAATAATTCTGAAAATAATGAAGCATTTTGTTGCATCAATTTTTCAGTATTAATTGACTCTTGACTTGAAGATTTCTGAGTAGCATCCTCCTTCTTTGGATTTGTAGGGAAGAAATAATTATTTTGATCAGTGGTGGGGGTCTTCACTGGACCCCTAGATGGAGATGATGATGAACTGAAAGTAGTTCCAGTTCTTATAGTTCCTGAAGTTTTTGTAGATGTCAGTCTTAGGATACTTAGATTGTTTTGTAATCTGTATTGGATTTTCGCAGCCAAGGTTCTCCTTAATAAGGTTTCAAAAAGTAACTTTCGATTGATTTGGTTGATTTCCTTTTCGGATAATAATTGCAAATCATTAGGAAATAACTCTTGAAATTTTGGGGGAGTTTTGAGTTTATTGGCAAACACCGCAGTTTTGTATTTTTGGTAAATGATCTCTGAAAGTGGGATGGTACTATATGCTCTAGTGTGTTTACTTTGGTTGACATGGCGGAAGTTGTATGGAGTAGAAATAGCTAATCTCTGGGATGATGGTTGGATGGAGAACGATCTACCTTCTGGAACAATATCAATATTTTTATTAACCGATTTCAACATTGGTTTTGGAGGAAAAATATTATCGTAATGAAAGAAGTTGGCCCGTTTAGGAAGTAATTCACGAATCAAATTTTCGGCATTATTATTGAATAAGAACGATTGCAATTGCTCTTTGCTCTGAAAATTAGCTAATTGTTGACGAACAGATACGTATTTTAAAGACTTTCTTCTTTTCACAGGAAATATGAAATTTATCTTGTCACGAAAAGATTCACGTAGAGTAGTTTCTTGAGTATTCTTGTTCTTTTCCTTCTTAGGAAAATGTTTTCTCTTGAGGGTCTTGTTTCTGCTCTTAATTCGGTTTCTATTTCTTAAAGAAGCTGTATTTGAAATTATGGATCCAGTTCTTCGTATATGGGATTGATTTACAATGGTGACAATCGGAGGAGGAAGAGAAGGTGGTGGAGGTGGTGGGGATCCAACCGAACGAGAAGCAGTGAAATCGCCTCTGCTGTTTATGTTGGAAGACACTTGAGTACCCATAAACGGAGGGCTAGGCTTTTTACTTGGATCGTACAATACTTCGAATGGGTTGGACTGGACCCGTTGGTGGGACATTTGAGGGGCATAGATCTCTCTTGGTTGCGACCCATGGTGGTTTATATCCTCTAAACGAGTGACACTTTCAGGGGACGATATAGATGCGATGAAGGACCCATTATTGTACGACTGGTAATAACGGTAAATGCTAGGAATGTAGGATGAAGAAGTTCCACCAGATGCAAAACTGGTGGGGGCCGTTTGGAAGGAGCCAGTAGACGACGAGACCTCTACCACGCCAGTAGCCATTTAACAATGTATTAAAGCAAGATAAGGCCAAACTTAACCAAATTCAATATGGTACGAGAGAAGAACAAGCTGGAAAAAGTGGTGTGATTGCAACTGAATTGATGGTGACTGGCTGGGATGGTTCACGAATTTTGCAGCTATTCACAGAACAAATGTGACAACCTTTGGCAAGTGAATTGGGGCTCTGGTTCCGAGTTGCAAGGAAAAGAAGATGTTGATTAAAATTTTAAAGAAAAGGAAGTAGAAACGAGAAATCTCGCCTAATATCAGGGGCTGTCAGCCAGTCGCTAGATTGTTCGTCTACCCATGCTTTTGGGAGCGATTGGTGCATTAAAGATGGCTGGCTTATGTAGCGCGGGTTGTTAAGAAGAATGTTGTACAGGTCAGGGCGTTATCTGCAGGGGGTTCAAATCAGTACTCATCCAACAATAGACACTTTAAGCTATACAAGGATATCTGATGTCAGGGTATCTGGCTATCTGAACATCACAATGTCGCTGCTTTGGTGGTAGCATAACTCTAATAGTTGCTTATTATCGCCTCTCCCCTGGTTGTGACTCAACCAATTGACAACCCCCCATGGCAGCTCACTATGACTCTATGACTCTATGACTCAAGGCTGGGGATGGGGGATGGGGGATGGGGGAAGCGAACTGATACCGAATGGAATGACCCCACTAGCATTCACTTGGGGTTGTCTACACTCTCCGTCGCCTGGGTGTGAATAAGTGCAATTTTTTCGCAACTGCCATGATCTACGGTTTTTGGATCTTGTCCTATTTCTCGCTTAGTACTCACTCGCTCACCACTGGATCTCACTACTTGGGAGTCTCCCTACAGCCTAGTGCCAACATTTAGTATGACTGGCAGTACTGGTGCGCGCACTCCTCCTTGACGATTGTCCACAAAACCACACGAACAAAAGAACAGATCACAACAAATATAAACACAGATCGACACCTACAAGTAGTCATTTCTTCTTTTTAACTAAGGAACAAAAAATCATCAATCATGGACAAACTCAGGGAAGTAAGTAAGGTTTGGTTCTGGATCGGTTTAGGGGATGTTCGGCTAGGAATGGAGGTGGATTTATCTGCTTCCAATAAGAATCGTGACGCGAATGGTGGGAATCACCACGATAGTCAGTTCAGGGAAACTCTGAATAATGACAATGTTTCGGGAAGGACTAGGGAAATTGGAGTTACTAATGGAACCAATGGCAATGATGGAAGCAATCGCAGCAATCGCAACGGTGGAGTCAATGGAACCAATGGTAATACTCGTGGAACCTCCAATACTGATGATGCCCAGGGTGGTGAACAACAACCCATATCCCTTGAACAAGTGTTGCGTGCTGGACAACTTATACTAACTTTTATTTCTAGAAACTTAACAACTTGAAGTTGGATGCCGAAAAATGGCAAGAAAAGTCTGATGAATTGGCTGAACGTATCAAGGAATTGGAACAAGAAAACTTGGAAAAAGATCACCAAATCCAATCTTTGACCAGAAAGAATCAAGTTTTAGAAGAACAAGTTGAAAAGTTGGAAACTGATTTGGATGAAATTAAGCAAACTGCTGATGAATCTCACTCCTTAAAGACCTCCAATGAAAACTATACCAAGAAGAACCAAGTCTTGGAAGAAGAATTGGAAGAAGCTGATAAGAACTTAAAGGAAACTACTGAAAAGTTGAGAGAAACTGATATCAAGGCTGAACAATTGGAAAGAAAGGTTGCATCCTTAGAATCTGAAAAGGAAGAATGGGAAAAGAAACACGAAGAATTGACTGAACAATACAATTCTGCTAAGGCTGAATTAGAAGAAATCAGTCAACAATTAGAAGCCATTTAAATAATACCACCCCGTATAGTTGCATTCCTCTTTAATATTGAATAAACGAGATTTATAATTTTAATGTTGGTTAAATACCGCCACAGGTAGTAGTACCTGTATGAATTGTAGCTTGGAAAAAAAAAATGTAAAAGTTCTAGTAATTGTTGAATTGTAGTTTAGAGTTATAGCACTTTCGTAAATCTTTGAATTCCGTTTTATAATTCATATCGCTAATTGCAATCCTTTCTTTACTAGTATACATGTAGTATTCCTCCACATATAACAGCATATTGGAACATAAACGGAGCAAGGGTTCAAGAAAACGTTCCACAATGTCGATCTGTGTGTGTTTCGGTACGTTATGTCAGTCCCACGCCAAGCTGTTCCTATACGGGCACACTTCGGGGCTGTGGATCTCTACCGCCTCTTACCACATATTAACTCGTCCCTTAATATTTACCCTTTTGTATAGATAGAAAAAAAAAAGGAAAATAATAATAGTAATAATAAAATAAAATAAAATATAATGGTGAAAACTCACTTATCTCAAATACAGTACCGAACCCCTAATTTTATATGTTGATAAGCTTAACAATTAGTGATTAAGCTGGACAAGGTGAATTATGCCACCAAGGTTAAAGAAATGCCCAATTTCCAATATATAATTCATAGTTAATAATAGAAAGTAAAAAAAGCCCACACATACACGTTTAATTAGGGAGCCCTTTTCTCTGGTGTGTTACAGATTGCAGTGACAGTATTACCAACTCCGTTGAGATGTATACGCATCAGCGTGAAAATATGGCAAAAAAAATATGTTATCATACCACACACATCACTTTTGCTCAACATAAATAGAAACGAAAATGTACACTTGCTATATTATGCTTTGTATCTATTTTACCTTCTTTCACCCCCCTTTGTTTTAAGTTCCAGAGACTTGTATCACTAACCCTTTGATTGAGGTATTGTTTGATTAAGCGCACACTTTTGGGGTGGTACTAATCCAATTACTGATACCTCGAAGACACACAGAACCAAGAACTGAGATCGAAACGAAAAAAAAAAAAAAAAATAACAGAAGATCAAAAACGTCAAAACCATCAAAACCATCAAAAACCATCAAAAAGATGGCATTATTGGATACGGTCCGCCGGAGGTTTACCAGCGACCTCCAATCACATCAAATAGATGAAGACTATACTCAGCCTCTAAGAGGAGGAAGTCAGACTCCAATAGAAGTTACCGATTTCGATCCACATGAACCGGTCCCATCATATGAAACATCTCAATTAATGCATGAACAACAGAGCCAACATAGATCTGCCATGTCTACGGCTACGGATCTGGGTATCCCTTCTAGAAACAATTCGGTGATATCGATGGAAAACTTGGTATCTTCATCAACACCACCTTCGATCAGTAATGGAGTAGGAACCAACGGAAATTCTTCAAGCCAATCTCGTGACGATTACAAAAGAACTTCAATTAAGCAATTAGGTCTCAAGTTTTTAAATGCCAGACAACACTTTGCTTTGGCAATCTGTCGTGATATTTCCCTTATTCCAGCATTAATCGGATTAGTCCAATCTTGGAAACGAGTATTTGTGGACAATCAACAAGTAAGCATAGACACCATCAACTCCATTTCCAACCATAATCAGCATTTAAACCAATCCATAACTAGCGGAAGAATATCAGAACACTTTTTGAGTGGGGTTTGGTGTATTGTATCAGCTTATTTATCATATTCCGTCCTTGATGGTTTAATTGTCAGATGGATTGTTACTTATCTGACTCCAGCTGCAATTGTAAGAGTTCTTTCAATGTCTACTATCATGATAACCATTGAATTTTATTTGGTATCTACATTTTCTGCTGATGGTTATAAGTATGGTTTACATATATGGATTCTTATAAGTTGCTGTCTAACTCTAACATATATTGGACAAAACTTCGTGACTTCCAACATTGATTTAAGAAAGGGAACGGCAAAGCGGGCTCGTTTCTTTGATATTTATAATATTGTGGTTTTTGCTGTGGTTCCAGTAGGTTTGGCCAGTTTTATTACTATGATTGGATTACTTCGGTCTTTGTTAATATTGCGAATTGATATTGATGAATCAGGAATAGCGATCCCACCATGAATAACAAGAAATAGTAAAAAAATAAAATTCAGGACAACCAAGAGAAAACTCAGATCTGGACTGATATCCACATAATAATTAATAGAACTACAAATAGACCTCGGTAATAGGCATTTCAAATCTTCTAGAATTTGCTTTCTTTAATTTGCTATCGAGCCATACCTATATTCAATATAATTTAGCAGGAAGAAATAGGTCTTCTTCTCCTTTAGTTAAATAGTAGGGCCTAAATACATAATCGGTAGATATTTAACTAATTATTACCAAATAAAAAAGGAAGAAATAAAATAAGTCAAGAGGGAGATATAAATACGGTCTAACCAAGAATTGAAAATTTTGCAAAGTATGAAAACTCCTTGTCATATATTATATATAGAATTAAGTTTCGTATCTTGACGCCTTTGATACTTATAGGATACTGGTGTAATTATATTATAATTTTGCCCTAATTCCTTTTTTAGATGGATTTCTCTTATAACTTAGAAATTCAATAATTTAAGCATCTGATTTCCAGCTATACCTTACAATAATGAGACTTTTAAGACCCTGTTCTTGCCCATAAATGGTGAGACTATATACTTATTAGGACCTACTAAAAGGGAACAAGTCCGGGTAATTTTTCTCTACAAGATGAGCCGCAAGCACGGCGACAACTATAAAAAGCACCTAAATTCCCTACTTTAGTTTGGCTTCTTTCCTTAATCAAAAAGCTTATTAAAGCAAGGGAAAATTTGCCACGACGAGATAACGTAAATTGTCAAGTTATACTCGTTGCCATTTCTAATGATTTTAAATTTCCCGAGAGCAATGTTCCCTGTTAGGAAGTTTGGTGTCCGTCGAGTCTTTTTAGTGAGGCGATGGATATTGAATGTCGATTTTATGGGACATAATTGTAGCGTATTCTATGTAATAGATTTAGATTGGTGTTAATTCTAATTGGATCTACGTATTTCTCTAACTGGACTTTTATCCTAGCTTATGATGTGGACTCACTCGTAATGCACTACAAGTGATCCAAGTTAATTATTAGTGGATGAGACCCATATTCTAGTGCTGAAATTTAGAGCTAAAAAAATGTATAGCGCCATCAAATTTTGCTAATGCTGAAGAGTGTAATACTTGTCTAATATTCTATACCCATCGCATACGTGTGGGTCCACTAGATGGTAATTTACCTCAATTATGTGACTGGTTTGCTCCTGTCGACTGGTCTTCGTACCTCTTCTTCTGATATTAATCTCTACATGTAAAGGCACCACATTTTTGGCCTCCCAATTCAGTAAATTTTCTACACTTAACTTAACTATCGAGTGTTTATTATGTCAATAATTATATAAGACTTTGTTTTGTATTGCATCAGCGTACAAGAACCCCATTACTAATACACAGTAAATATATGTTGGTGAATTTAACGGAACTTGTTGAAACCAATGTCAGAAGCTCTTTCTCTGAAACATTGACGGCAGATTTCGATACCGTACTTTCTGATCAAACCACTGTGGGAGGAACAGACACGACATTGTCTAGAACCTTTACCGAAGTTTCTTGGGTGGGAAAACCAAACAGATTCGTGAGCCATATTGCTATAATGTTAGTATAATTATTCAACTTTTAAGTAAGAGAAAAAATATCTTCTTTTATGAGTAGACTGAGCAGTGGTAATATTTGACATATCTTGGTGGATCTTCCATTCTTTTGAATGCCACTGATTTCCTCCGTTAGTGAAATCTTTTCTGGAGATTTTATTGGAGTGTCTCTTTCCCTTCGTGTCTTCTAATGGTTTCTGAGTGAAAAATCTTCGATTCGACCTCCTTCTTCATGGTTGCTTCATTTCGAGATAGTTCTTTCCATTCATTGATACTGTAGATGGTTGCACTGATTCAGTCTATTTCCACTGTCTGATCTTTCATTATCACACTTTACATACAATTACTATAATTTGTTTGTTGTATATCTAGAAAGGCCTTTGAACAATTTTGTATAACTTAATTTTCCCACTGGCAGTGGGTTGGGTCCTGGCGCGGGTAGGTTTTTTCACGATGGCCTGTATATTGACTGGGTCTTGGTGATGGGTGTGGTGCACGTGCATAGTGAGACTGCAGTGAGTTGCTAGGGCTGTGCCCTAACATTTTGCTCGTGACTTGTGCGTGACGGATGAAAAATTACTTGGTTTCTACTAAAGGCATCTCATCTCAATCTATAGATCAATCAATAAATATAGATCCTAAAAGAAAATTATAATTACATCATGGCTAAAGGGGGACATTCACATCGTGCCACCTTGAAGAATGATCACAAGCCATTCAAGTCCAAACATGCCTCGAAAGGTCAATTAAAGAACCAACATAAGGGTAAAGTTGAAAAATCAACTGGGGGTTCTAAACAAGTTAAAGTCCTTAGTAAAGTCGAAAGAAAGAATTTATCTAAACAATTGAAAGAAAATAAGATTCTTGAAACCAAGTTGACTAGAAAATTATTCGAAGGTTCTCAAGGTGCTGAAAAAATCGTTACTGTTATTGGACTAACTAAAGATTTAAACCCAGCCGAAATTGCTGAACAATTATTCTCTGAAGATATTCAAAAACCAGTCAATATTCCATCTGTTTCAAATGTTAAGGTTTCTAAATTTAAATCCAACTTGAAAGTAATTGTTCCAGATCATAATGATATTCTTGCTGTTCTTGATGTTGCAAAAGTATCTGACTTTGTCGTCTTTGGTATTTCAGCCATGGAAGAAGTTGAAAAAGACTTCGGTGAACAAATCTTACGTGCTCTTACTGCTCAAGGTATCGCATCTGTTATCGGAGTTTTACCGAATGTTGCCAGTGCATACCCAAAAAGAAACCTTCAATTAGATATTAGACAATCATTACAATCATTCTTCAATCATTTCTTCCCAAATGAAGAAAAACTTTATGCATTAGAATTGGATTCCGAATGTTCCAATTGTTTAAGAACAATTTGTCAAAAATTCCCTAAATCTATTAAATGGAGAGATGCCAGAGGTTACATGGTTGCCGATAATACTTATTGGGCCGGTAACGAAGATGGATCTTTAGTTGTTGAAGGTACTGTTAGAGGTATTGGATTCAATGCTAATAGATTAGTTCATGTTCCAGGATATGGAGATTTCCAAATTGAAAAAATTGAAAAATTGGCTAAGAGTCGTATTAATATGGATATTGATAATGAAGCATTTTTACCTAATGAAAATCAAGAAACTTTAGATGAATTGAACCCAGAAGAAATTTCAATGGAAGACGATCAAGATTTCTATTCCGATGATGAAACTTATGGTGTTAAAATGGATGATAGAATATATTTCGATGATGATGCGTCTAGAAAATTAGAACAAAGAAAATTACCAAAAGGTACTTCAGAATATCAAGGTAGATGGTTTGTTCAAGATGTATTGGATGATGCTTCTGATTTAGAAAGTGATGATGAACCAATTATTGAACACCAACCACAAGATGATCAAATGGATGAAGATATGGTTCCCGAGACTACTGGTACTGAATATGCACCAACTGAATTCACCGAAATGCATATTGATTTATCACCAGAAGAAGAAGAAAGACAATTGGCAGCTTTCAGAGAAGCTGAAAAGGATGATCTTGAATTCCCAGATGAAGTTGAATTAAATCCAATGGAATCTGGTAAAGAAAGATTATCAGCATTTAGAGGTATCAAATCATTATATAACTGTGATTGGGATTATGATGAACATGATGTTGAAGCACCAAGTATCTGGAAGAGATTATTAAGAATTTCCAACTATAAAGCTACTAAGAACAGAGTTCAAAAGGAAGCCATTAAAGAAGCACAAGTTAGTATTGGAGATAAATGTAGAATTTATATTAAGGCCCCATCTTTCTTACTTGAAAAAATCAACCCCTCAGTTCAACCATTTGCCATTTATGAATTATATCAGTATGAACATAAATTGGCTGTTTGTAACTTTTCCTTTGATACGTGGGAAGATTATGAACAAGCTGTTCCATCTAAGGAATCTATTGTGGTTCAATATGGTCCTAGAAGACAAGTCATTAATCCAGCATTTAACCAACCAACCAACAATTCTAATAATGTTCATAAATACGAAAACTTCGTTCATCCTGGTAATACTTCTATTGCCACTGCTATTGCTCCGGTATTATTCAATAGTGCACCAGTCATTTATTTTAAACCTGATCAACAAGGATCTATTGAATTCATTGGTCAAGGTACTTTCTTGAACTGTGATCATACCAGGGTTGTTGCTCAAAGAGCTGTTTTGACTGGTCACCCAGTTAAGATTCATAAAAGAGTTGTTACTGTTCGTTACATGTTCTTTAATGCTGAAGATATTAATTGGTTCAAGGCCATTCCATTATTTACTAAATCAGGTAGAAGTGGGTTTATCAAAGAAAGTCTTGGTACTCATGGTTACTTCAAGGCTCAATTCGATGGTAAATTGACCTCTCAAGATGTGGTCGCTATGAGCATGTACAAGAGAGTCTGGCCTGATGTTTCATCAGGATATGAATAAATATAAAGAGGGAAAACTCATTGTCAACTAATAAGTTGTTTAAAGGCATATCATTACTTCTTTGGTTGAACAACTGGCGGCAGGTTGTTTCTATAATTTCATGTTTAGTTCAGTGTAGAATAGTTCAAATAATAAACTTTTGAGAATCACGACAAACAGCTTAATCAACAGATTCGAACAACCAATGACCACTCAATTTACCTTACTGGATGTTAGTCCATTCTTGAGGATATTGGGGTGGTTGGTTACATAAACACCACACAAACTGTGGTTTGCTCTTGATGGTGTTCAATGAACCCCGATGCTCCGTAAACTTTCTGTATAGTTTGGATACCAAAAACTTAAAATACGGAATTGTAGTGAGTGTTTGCCAGTTTATGTTTCTGTTGGTAAAGTTGACAGTGCCGGTTAATTCTATTGTTTTTTTCTTTTTTGGTAAGATTTAGTGTTAGGCGCCGTGCTCACTTCTTGTGTAAAGCGCCTATAAACTGATTTTTTTGCAGTCATTGTTTCGTAAGAAGTTCTTGCTATTTGGTACCAATTTGGTGATCTAATGATCCCATGATAAATGTTATCACTTTACCAGTAGCAATGACTACATTTAAAGGTTCGCTACACAAATTACACTGTTTGTTTGTTTCTCATGTTTCATTCAGAAAATATACATTAAAAGAAGGTATCATAGAGATCTCTTGGTAGCATCTTGCTACAAAACAGAAAAAGCGAGCTCTGAATCATTAGCAGAAGGATGAACTGAATCTCGTTATATTTAAGCCATCAAACCGAGGAGAGCAGCGGCACCTAAAGCAGCACCACCAACAACCTTAGCACCAGCATCGTTGGCAGAAGCAACAGCAGATGGGGTTGGAGCAGGAGTAGCAGAAGCAGAAGCAGAAGCAGAAGCGGAAGAGTTGTCGTCACCTTCTTCGCTAACTCTAACCTTGACGGCAATAGCATCAGATGGGGCATCAGAGTCGTAGTAGGTAAGAGCGTAAGCAGACTCGGAACGTTGGGATGGGTCATTAATGTTCATCTTGGCGTAGAAGTTGTCTGGGGAACCGTTAATAGACAAGTAACCGTCGTCAATGCTAACCTTGTCGTTACCAGTGGCAGTTAACAAAGCAATGTTGTTTCTGATGTTGAAGTTGTATTGGGATGAAAAAGTCAAGGTTTCGGTGTCGGAGTCGTAAGTGAAGTCGGCAGAATTGTCACCTAAGAAGACGTAGTTAATACCAGCACCTTCACGAGTACCAGTTAAACCGTTACCGTTGACATCGTCATTGTCGGATTCGATGGTCAAAGCGACATTAGAGACAGCAGCAGAAACGACTGAAGATAAGAAGGCAATAGAAGCTAAAGTGAATTTCATTATTTCTTGAGTTAATTAGTTAGATAGATACTTGAGGTATGATATAGGAAAAAAAGGTGGGAATTGGAGGAACTTAAATGGTCTTTATATAATAGAGAAGACGCAAATTCCAATTGGTAAAGTTTTCGACCAATTGGTCATTAGTTGTGTCTTCTTCCCTACACAAACATAAACAAGGATTAACCCACTAATTTTAGAACTCTAATTCTATGCAGTTTAATGTAACTCTATTTTTTTTTTATCATTATTATTTTTGATAATTAGGGACCCTGAGCTTTCTGACACTTCCGCTTAGAGATGAGCTGGTTCCGTAAAGTCTCGAGGATCACTTCCCACCAGGTGAATTTCACAGACAGCATATGATAATCGCCCAGCTACACCTCACATCTGGAGTGCTTGTGCTGATGTTGGCTCCACCACTACTACTACTACCACTCATTCTGCTGCAACCACGTTAGACTGTTTCCTATATTTCCACAATTTCTCGGTAACACGGTGGTCCGGAACTTTTGTTGAATATTTTAAAAGTCGGTACTGTGTACTGTGTAATGTGCAATCTTACACTCGATCTTTTTTTTTGTTTGTGGGGTGACACAAGTGCCCCTATCCATAACATGTTTGTTTCAACAATTTCCAGTAGTGCAAATCTAAAACAAGAATATACAACTACGAAACTGTGACTATTGTGGGAACCTGGCCTGGCTCTTGATCGCCAACTAGCATTTGGTCTCCAGGCATGAATGAGAGCTAGCGTATGTCTGCATGGTTTTGAGTCGAAGTCTCGGGTATCTATTATTTTAAATTTAGATTATTCAGTAGAAACGCAGACATTCGATATCGAGGTAACAACAAACTTGAAGATTACAGGAAAAGGCGATAATAACAGCTTGCTTGCTGATCCAAAAGGGGAAATGCTTGACCAATTGGGGAGGGGGAAACAAACTGGGGGGGTTGATCTTCTCATGACAGGAAAGCCTACACAACACGGCGCCAGTGGGGATCAGCACTGTAATTAAAAAAATGTCATTACCACACGCTAATGTCCCAATTAGTGACTATGAGCATGGAACATTTCTTTTCGGCATCCAATCGCCAAAAAATAGATAATTCCGAGCCACCCACTCGGCGTTTGTCAATCCTTTGCATATACTATGACATATGATTTACATATCACTCGTTCCATGTCTCTTTATTATTAAGTTAGGTTACGTAGTACCTTTATTATTTCTTGGTGTTAGCAACAACAACAACCACAACAACCACGTGAAGCAATTGGTGCCTTTGGATTATCGCTGATCATAGTAGATTAAAGTATCCTCTTTCACCATATACTCGAAAAGTCATGCGCATTGGTTGTTTTCCCTCGATGCTAAAAGTCTTGGCTGGAGCACAGTGACGTAGATTGTGCAGAAAAACTTCTGCCATATGGGGTTTGTTTTTCTTGACGCAAGGACTAGTTAGGAACCCATCACTACTACTGGTATTGTATCATCAGTACCCGAAACTTTTCGTGACGAACGGAAATATTTAGGTTTTATTTTTATCATCATGTACTAGATAGTTCCCCATGTACTGCCAGCATCCACCAACGTATGATTAGACTTGGCAATGGCCCTCGCTTACACTGGCATAGAAGCTATTGCGTAATCATAATCACAATCACCCAAACTAAAAGTATGTATCACACCGAACAATAAATGAAACTCAAAAACGCCGATTATCTTTCCGCGTACGGAAGACTCCGTTGGTTCAACTACCTACACCTACAAGAAGAAGTACGGTAATTATTCAGGTAAATCGCTCTACACCACACAGAAAAAAAAATGTTTTCTATTACATATTGTTGTTGTATTGGAAATAACACTATATTTATTATTTCATGGCTGGCTCTTGTTTACACTGAAGTTGAGCATTCACGGTATGAAAAATCATCATGAATTACTTTAAATCATTGAGTAAGATGCGAATCCTGTCTTCTAAAGTCTCTTTAATATCTTAACTAATCAAGCAATTAGCCAATTAACCAAATTAAACAATTAATTAATTGACTAATTGACTAATTATTGTTCACTCTCCTTATACTGTATAAACCTTCCCAAATTGATCCAGGCTTCTTCGGCTCTGATCTTTAACTGACCATACTTGTTCTTGTCCATTTTCTTGTACATGGCCTTGATTTGAGGTTCAAGAACTCTTAATTTATTTAAATAATCTTGTTGAACAAAAATTTCATAATCATATGCAAATTCTTTATCACCAAAAATATCAAAAATAAGGTTGATCGATTCAATGACAATTTCGATGGCTAAAGGTTTTTCAACCGATTTGAATTTATCAATGGATTCAATTAAAAAATGGGAGATTTGTCCAGTTAAATTGGTATTATTAATAACAGGAGCAACAGCACCCAAGAATCCAGTTAATGAAAGAGAAAGATTATGATTTTCTTCTTGGGTGAGGTCCAATTCTTTGCCCTTGGTAATTAAAGAAACTACCATTTCCTCATTTTTTGGTATTTCGGGTCCCAATGCTTTGGTGACACCCCAAAGAATATTTAATGTTAATCTTTGTAATTCTGTATCTTCAGAAGATGATTGAAGCATTAATTCCCAAATTTCATTACTCTTAGCAAACCAGTCTACTGGAAGGTGATCATTGGACAACATGATCCAAACAAGGTTATTCAAAGAAATCAAAATCTTGTAGATCAATTGAAGAATGTATTGATTAGCCAATTCGAACTTGTAGAGTTCAATAAGAATTGGATATGTTTGGTTTAATAAAGTATCGATTAACTCGTTTGGTAAATGAACCGAATCTCCTTCAGCTTCTGGTTCTCCTCTAACCGCAAAATATTCAAGAATAGCAGTGATTAAATCAAGAGCAACTTCCAAAGTAGAAAGTTGCATTTTATTACGAAGGACAACATTGCCTTCATTGGTTATATCTTGGATAGTCTTTTCTTTGGTAGGAGTGACGTTTGATACTTTAATATTAGATGCAAGTTCTTGTAAATTGATTTGAGACAAGATTTGATAGACACTTAAAATCACTTCTTGTCCAGTAGATTCAGATTGATTAAATTTGAGACCTTGCAAATACATCAAAGTAAGTTCATTATATTGAGATTGATTCGATTCCACGTATTGAAACAAAGGAGGTAAACTGAACTGAAATTCTTCATTCAATTTAACGATAAATTCATTGGATTCAGCAGAAAATTCATAAATAAATTCTAATAAAGAATTAAATAATTTAGGATTGACTCTTAATTTTGAATCGGTGTTCATTTGATTAGATATTAAATCAACAACCAAGGTTAAGATTGGATTAATTTGATTGAAAACGGAATCATAAATATCATTGGATCCACTGGCTAACACCATAACTAATGATAAAATATTTTCAGTAAAATCATATAAAAGTTGAACTTTAGATTTATCTTTACCTTTACCATTTTCAATGATATATTTATAGGAAGTTTCGATTTTATTCAAACCATCTATAATATATTTCCAAATATTAGATCTCCAATAATGTTTTAAAACATCCAAACCTTCTTCAATTCCAATGTTACGAAGTAATCCAAATGACTCAACTACAATTTCGTCATTATTATCGGTTAAACAAGTGTCAAAGATAGTTTGAACCAACTTTTCTTTAAGAAGCATTTTTCTCATTTTTTCATCTTCACATAACACGGTGATTGCTCCTAAAGCCATAGACTTTTCATTTGGTGGTGATGATTTAAGTTTATTGATAAGAGGAACAATCTTGGTTTGACGAGTATTTTCGTTCTTTTTGACATCTTGAGCGGTGGACCCACTGGCATCGTTTGGGCGGTTGAGTGGATTGACTCTGGCCTTTTGGTTCTTTCTTCTCTTAAGCTTACCCATTGTTGGATGGTAGTAGTAGTGAAAGATTTGATTTTATCTCATCGCGGATTCAGAGTGGACAGGGCCTGATTGTAGTGCGACTCAGTACCTGGAGAGAAATGGGATTTCTTGAGACTAATTGTGTGATAAAAGAGAAATAGATCTTTTAGGAAAAAATGGGGAGGGGGGAAAAGGAGGGTTTCGGTAGGTATATATTTTGCTTGTTTTTGGCACATTCTGTGTTAATTACTGTCTCTGGTTGGAGCTATATGGTTGTGTGGAGCGAATGTTAGTCTGTCTCAGCCATTTGTAGCGACGAGCCTCACTAATTATTGGACAATACTACTGAGGAACTCACTAATTAGTCCACTCTAAGCACTGAAGAACTACAATAGCACTATAACCTCATCACAAGTCTACGTAATTCTTGACCTCTCTACTCCTTTGAATACCTCTGCCACTCTCGTAGTATCTGTATTCCTTTATCGCATCTCCCTGATTTCCTTACTTCTCTCTTCACTATGTTTGTATTTTTCACTTGATCTATGTACATTAGCACAACGGGCCCAGGTCGAAGTTCTTCCATGAAATATGGCCCGTCTCACTATCTAAAGGCTGTAGAGGTTAAGTGTAGAATATTGCCCTTGTTAGCCTGGTTTCTCGCCTAGTTATTCTTCTCTTCTTCCACCTTCTTTATACCTTCAATACCCTTTCCTTGTGGAACTACTGGAGCCACTGAATCGGCCCCGGAAGCCACACCTCCTTGAGCAGGATCCACCTGTATCGGCTTAAGCGACTCCTTGACTTTATCTCTCAAATCCTCCCATGATTTCGGCTGCTCCCTTTCATCATAGTCAATTTCAATATCGGTTCTTAATCGGTTCTCTTCCTTTAAATGCTCACTAAAACCGTTAGTATTGATTCAATTCTGTACATGTATGTTGAAGATTCACTCACATCACAATCGGCTTCCAAAACTTAATTCCGGTATACCAACTCAACACCGACACGACAACGATGGTAAGAGCTTTGGCTCCTGCTCCTGGTGATGCCATTACTATTATCTGTGGAGTTTGAGATGCAGACAATTCTCATATATTATGTCTCACGTGACCAACATACCTCCTACTTCGTATACTTCGTAGTTATTTTTAGAATCATTCTCCACTTCTACACTGACTATGTTGTTTAGTATAATTTAGCTAGATAATTAAACACTACTGGGATATATTAACAGACCCAGGTTTAGGTCTTCTACTTTTTCCGGTTATGGTTGGTCTAGGTCGTATGCAGAATTAAATGTTTGTTATTTTTATTTATTAGATATAATAAACTGTAGGTGGAATTAATTAAAAAAATTAAAATGTAGAATTTTGAAAAATCAAGATGGAATAAAACACCACTGAGGACCGTACCACTAATCGATTTCCGGAGGAAATGCTCCGTCCAAGTCACTATCGTCATCATCATCATCATCATCATCATCACTGTATCTGATATCTTCCTCACTACTCTCTTCGCTATCGTAATCATCAGTTTCTCCCTTTTCTGGAGCAACACCAACAACACCCCATTCAATGCCAGTAACTTCCTTCAAACGAGACAAAATTTCGCACATTGGAGTATACAATCCAAACTGTTTAAATTCACCATCGTAAGAATGCAACATACCCACAACACCCAAACCTTTAGCGTTAGGTTCAATATCTTCAAGTTTACTTAAAATCCAAGATCCACTATCACCGCCTGCAGCGAAAGCAGAATTGTTTTCAATGGAATTAACAATAAATTCAGAAGAATGGATGGCACCATCTAACCAGTATACAAGCTTAATACCATTCAAATTACCTTTAGTGAATTTGGTGGTAGAACCATACTTAAAAACTGGTAATCCATTATAGGTTTTACCATCAGAATCGGTAGAAATTTCGGAATCAACTTCATCAACATTTAAGTCCATTTGTTTAGAATGTCTTTGTAAATCAAGTACCTTTCTGACGTATAAATTATCAAACATTAAAGCTGGATCGAACTCATTAAATGGAATATCATCACCCAAAAAATTTTGATCACATTGTAAGTTCCTGTTAACTTTAATGATTGCCAAATCGGATAATTTCTTTTCAGCATCCTTGTTTTCACCATCTTTTTTGCTCAGGTTGATTAAAGTTCTTTCACCCCAAATGATTTGACCAAATCTAGATTTAGGCAAGTTTCTTAATTCATAGCTTTCTTGCTTAGTCTTTGGATCGGTAACTTTAACTCTTTTGAGTGGGAACATTTCTTCAACTTGCTTTAATACTGATCCATAAGCAGCTTTTGACTCTGCTATCACAATATCATCTTTTCCATTGTTACTGTTAATAACCTTTGTATATTGATCCATTAATGCTTGTTTGTATAAGTAAATCAACACTGACAGCGGAGCAGAAACATGTGGATATTCAGTAGTGGTAGAGCCAGTCGTGTTATCAAGACAAACATGACCACAAGAAATGGCGAATTTGGAATTAGAATATGATTCTAAATGTGGTTGTTTCTTTAAATCAATAATTGGATAAATGTAACCACCAGTAGTACCTGAAGTACGAACAGAATTTTCCACTGATAATGAAAGTGACATTGGAGGTCTCTGACAATCAGTAGGATATCTAAAAGGAAGTTTAAACTTTTGTGGGGCTGTTTGTTGAACAAAATTTTCCGGTTGTTGATGTTGTGCTGAAGTATAAGACTTGAAGTGAGCCATTTTTGAAACTGGGTTACTTGATGTACTAGTAGATGCTAATTCGATTTGGTTCTTCATGACAATTATATGAATATCATCGTATAGTGTGTGCAAACTTTGAGTCAGCTTGTAATGATAATCGGTTGGGTTTGGGTACCCGAAATAAAGACAAAGAATATTTAAATCATTACTAATACCTCTGGCAATAGGAGCAATGAAAGAACCATTTTGTTCTTTAACAGAAATGAAAGATTTGGAGATTTTCTCAATGATTCTGGTGAGTACATCCTCATTTGGTAAAGAAAGTCCTTCATTCACACCAATAGCGAAATTTTGAGGTTTAATAATAGTTTGAGGAATTTGATCTTCAGTAATATTAGTATTTAAAGTATGAGCGAAATCATTCAAGTTTTTAACCAATAATAACTTTAATTTGATATAAACTTCATCATTGAGTAAATTATCATGAACATTAAGGTAAATCTTCATAATTTTTCTTAAGTTGGAGTTGTTATAGGTGGTGAATTTCCATTCACAAGGACGGAAGGAACTGGCTTTGATACCTTCAACAAACTGAATGAATTTTTTGAAACAATCGATGCAGTTAATTACGGCAGTGGTCAAGTTGATAATGGAATTATGGAACTGGTGCATAATAAATGCCAAATCGTCATATAACACTTGTAATTGATCAGTGACATTTTCAACGGGAGACTTGTTTCTGGTTTCATCATTGGTTTCTTCAGCCATACTCAAAATCTGTAGCGGTTGACTATAGCTGAAAGAGGACTGGTTCTCCTTTTTACCTTTCTGAGAAATAGACCCTCCATAAGATGATTGTTTGGTAGAGAAAGTCTTTCTACTCTTGGAAAAGATCGACTTTCCCATATAATCCGATTCCTTGGTGAACAAAGACGCCGACTTATGGCTCAGGATCGACGGACTGGTGAGTTCCGGATCGTTGGTGAATTTGAATCTAGAATTCCCTACTTCGTCCCTAGTCGATGACCCTTCAAACATGGGATACATCTCTGTTATGGAATCTCTTGATCCCTCGGTTCCTCCACTGGCTACGGGAATCACATCAGCATTATTGTCGTTGTTGCCGCTACCGCTACCGCTCGCCTTCTCCTTCTCTTTCTCTTTGTCGTCTTTGTTTCCTCTCCCTAAAAACCGCTTCATGGACATGGTGGAGCTTAAACACTTTGGTTGAAAGGGCTATGTATTTTCTTTTTAATCTATGGCTATACCTGATGTTCACGCTATCTCTATACAGTATGCGGCATTTCACACCCAGATAGCGCACGTGATGTATCAGGGGCTTAAAATTCTAGTCGCCACTAGCGAAGCAGCTAAACCCCGTTAAACCTCACGTGACTACACAGTCCAATAGTGGCCTGGCTCGCCCACCAGTATCCACCCATGCACGACTCTCCCCACGTCAAACCAGTCGCCTCCACAAACAATTGGCTACAGCACACATTAGTTGAGGTCTCGATTTGAAAGACCAACCTATTGTTGAATTAGCATACCGGAACTGTCTCGTGATCGCCACACCGAACAAGGACCTAAAAAGAAGAAAGAAACAACTTTTGCCCAGTCTACTTGTATCAACTGTCACTTCAATTGATCCATTTTTTTACTACCCAACATCTATCACCGATAAAGAATAAAGCCCTATTTTTTTCCCCTCCAAAACTTAATATTAAAGGGAACTGAAACATTACACCATCTAATTATACAACTCATAAAGAAAAATGCCAGTTTATTCCATTTCTCATGTTGAAAATGTACGGGTATGCGTGGTGATGGTTGGACTTCCAGCCAGAGGTAAATCACTAATTGCCCAAAAAATCGTTAGATACCTTTCATGGCTATCAATCAAATCCAAATGCTTTAATGTTGGATCATATCGTCGTCAAATAGTTGCTGATGAATCTGTTGATGCTGAATTTTTTGATCCTCAAAATAAAGAAGGATTAAAGTATCGTCAACAAGCCGTGAATTTAGCAACCACTGACATGATGAAATGGTTCCTGGAAGAAAATGGAGTGGTTGGTATTCTTGATGCCACCAATTCCACTCGTGAAAGAAGAGATAGTATTCTAAAATTATGTCGTGAAAATCTGATTGAACCAATGTTCCTTGAAAGTATGTGTTCTGATCAAGATTTAATATTACAAAATATTTTAGATGTTAAAACTTCATCTCCTGATTATGTTAATAAAGATAATGAATTTGCAACTGAAGATTTCCTTAAAAGAATTAAACTTTATGAACAATCTTATGAAACAATGGACCAAGGTAATGATTCAGAACTTACTTTTATAAAACTTATCAATGTTAATACTCAAATCATTTTAAATAAGATTGAAAGTTATTTGGAAAGTAGAATTGTTTATTATGTTATGAACTTACATATTAAACCAAGATCTATATGGTTATCAAGACATGGAGAATCTGAGTTCAATTTAACTGGACAAATTGGTGGTGATGCCAATCTTTCAGAACGTGGTTGGAGATACGCTAAAAAATTACCTGAATTAGTATTAAAATCTTTGGGTGAAGAAAATAAACATACCAATTTAACCGTTTGGACTTCTACTTTAAAGAGAACTCAACAAACTGCTTCTTTCTTACCATATAAGAAAAAACTTCAATGGAAAGCATTAGATGAATTAGATGCTGGTGAATGTGATGGAATGACTTATGAAGAAATTGAACAAAAATTCCCAGAAGATTTCAAAGCCAGAGATGATGATAAATATGAATATAGGTATAGAGGAGGTGAATCCTATCGTGATATTGTCATAAGATTAGAACCAATTATTATGGAATTAGAAAGACAAGAAAATATTTTGATTATTACCCATCAAGCAGTTTTAAGATGTCTTTATGCATACTTTATGAATGTTCCTCAAGAAGAAAGTCCTTGGATGTCTATTCCTTTACATACATTGATTAAATTAGAACCAAGGGCATACCTGACATTAGTCAGTAGAATAAAAGCTGATATCCCGGCCGTTAGTACTTATAAAGAAAAGGGTACTTCTCAATTGGGAGAAATGTTATCTGGAGAGGGTATATCTAAGAGTAGGGATTTGATTAAAGATAGTGAAGGTACCATATCTTTAGATACCGAAGTTGAAGCTCGTCCTACTGGTACAGTCAATTAAGAACTATATACACCTTAACTTAACAGACTCTCTATACATAATTAAGGATGTAGGATATCGAGCATAATTAGGAATCAAAGTATTTAATATTGCTATATGATGTAGAAGAAGGAAATCGAAATAAAATTAACTTACCAGTCATGCAGCGCCTACGGTTCAATGGATTTTATACTAAATATTTCTATCCATATGATGAGATACTACTTGAAAGGATTCTTATACCATAAAACACCCAAAAATCTAGTTTTGTCTATAGATATTTGTATATAGTAATCTGGTTGTTACGTACATTCTTCTGGTTGTCTACACTTTATGAGCCTAGTCACTCGGTAATCTATTTTTCCGTGTTTGTTCATTGAAACATTATATTATTACAAGCTACTCTACTAAAACTTTCAAATTTCCCCACAGTGATGAATTTTCTCAGTCTCTCTAAATAGAAAAAGGACCAAAGCCAGACCTTTTTTTTTGTTCATCCGGCAGTGGTATATTTCTTTGCTTGTTCTTTAACCTTCTTTTCGTAAGTGGCTTTATCCTTACTGAATGCTTTCCATGCAGGTTCTTGGGCTGGAGAATCGGGGTTTGGGCTGGTCAATAATTCTTGTATACCTAAAACAATTTGCTTTAAAGTAATGGCAGGCCTCCAATCTTGTTCTTCATTCAAAATAGAAAGACATACAGTTCCACTAGGGTAAACATTTGGGTGGTAGAATCCTCCTGGGAACCGCACCTTTGGTGGTTTGGACGGATAGTCCTCTGGGAACAAAATGGTGACTGGATAAACAGCTTCTTGCCAAAGAGTTCCTGCTTTACCAGGAATACCTGCGGTCCACTGGGTCAAATCCAAAGATCCATCAGCTCCTTTGGTTGGCTTGGCGTAGAACCCGAAAGGGTGGTCTTTTCTCCACTGTTTTCTTTCTTCTTGTAACCTTGTCTTGCAAAGCGACATGACGCTTGTTGTTTAAGTGGCGTGGAACTGTTTCATCACTAGTACGAGATTTAAGGTCCTGTTGATTGTTGGTTAGTACACGACTCGGAGTATCCATAGTAAAGAGGTGCCCACTAGATTATAGGAACGAGAAACTGGAGAGGAGTTTCGTTAGGGATAAATTGTGGTTTTTGTCCAAGTGAAAAGGCGGCTGTTTTTTTTACTTTAGAATATTGTAGATTATTGGTAATTAATTACAAATATTTTCAAAGGGTAGATCATCCAAATGGATAACAAAGTGGGACATCAAAAAATGAAGAATAAAATAGTACCTAGCGCCGTAAATAATACCATATAATTTAACTAGTCTCTTTTTGCATGTTTTTCCCATCTCCGTTCTGGCTCCAACCACAACATCCTTAACTACCTCTACACCAAAATGGGTCGCTGCACGACCATCCAGTATTATTTCTATAGTTCCAGTCCACAGTATCTGATCCACAAGCAGATATGGACCAAACGCTAACCAAAGAACTATTGGACCCGTCCAATGAGCTCTCGTGGGATCTCTTGGATCTTGTGCATCAGATCCCCACTCTCAACAAGTCCAAGGTCTATGAAAATTTATTAAACACTCCTTCCTCCATCACCAGAACCGCCTTTAGATTCAAGAGATCAGGAATTGCTGGTGATATCACCCATTACAAAGAAGAGCTTAGATTGGGCGATGTGGACAATGCCAACTCGGGAAATTCGTTATCTATAAACAGAAAGTATACTTCGAAGAGTGAATCTATAAAGGGTAAAACCAGTTTCTTACCGTTCCAACCAGGTGGTTTACTTGACCAAAAGACGAAGCCTCCAAAGGATGAAGAAGCTTTTCTCCACAAGAGTGATTTGGGGTTGTTCGACATTCCCCAAGGTTTGAATAGAGGATTGAATATTCCAGACGATATAGATGAAGAGGAGAACATCGTTCACCTTGGTAAAGGTGGAGATGAGAGTAAAGAACCAAGCCATGAACAGCACGACAACGCTGACGATGACCAAATTGAAGAAATCCCAAGATTTGACGATAATGATGATGATGATGATCTAGCCAAAAATTCATCTACAGCACCATTTGACGTCAGTGAAATTGACGGAATTGTGTCCGTTGACTACTCCAGTCTTCGTAAGTCTCACAAGGAAGATATCAATACCAAACGGAATTGGGCTCATGTGGTGGACTTAGATCATAAGTTAGACAACTTCCACGAACTTGTGCCTAATATGGCTCGTGAATGGCCCTTCGAATTGGATACTTTCCAAAAGGAAGCAGTTTATCATTTGGAAAAGGGTGATTCGGTCTTTGTGGCTGCTCATACTTCTGCTGGTAAAACAGTAGTGGCTGAATATGCCATTGCTATGGCCACTAGAAATATGACCAAGACCATTTATACATCTCCTATCAAAGCATTATCAAATCAAAAGTTCCGTGATTTCAAAGAAACCTTTAAGGAAGTGGATGTGGGTTTAATTACTGGTGATGTCCAAATTAATCCAGATGCAAACTGTTTAATTATGACTACCGAAATTTTAAGGTCTATGTTATATCGAGGTGCCGATCTTATTAGAGATGTGGAGTTTGTGATCTTCGATGAAGTCCATTATGTTAATGATGTTGATCGTGGTGTGGTATGGGAAGAAGTCATTATTATGTTACCAGATCATGTTAAATATATATTATTGTCTGCTACCGTTCCAAATACTTTTGAGTTTGCCAATTGGGTAGGAAGAACAAAACAAAAGGATATTTATGTTATTTCTACTCCTAAGAGACCTGTTCCTCTAGAAATCTTTATTTCCGCAAAGGACCAAATGTTCAAGGTGGTGGATGCCCAAAGAAGTTTCCATGAAGGAGAATTCAAGAAGCATAAAGATCTTTTGGAGTACGGAAAATCTGGGCCTCCAAAGGCTACCATGGGAAGTGGAAGCCGTGGAGGTCCTGGCGGAAGCGCCAGAGGTGGTAATAGAGGGGGAAGAGGTGGTGGAAGAGGTGGTGCAGGGTCTGGTGGAGGAACTGTTTCTAGAGGTAACTTCGGAGGCAGATTCCAACGAGATGGTCCAAATAAAAATACCTGGATCTCTTTGGTCCAATACCTTAAAAAATACAACTTGCTCCCTGCAGTCATTTTCGTTTTCTCCAAGAAGAAATGTGAAGAATACGCCGATACGTTGACCAGTGTTGACTTCTGTACTGCCAAAGAGAAGTCTGAAATTCATATGTTCATTGATAGAGCTGTTTCTAGATTAAAAAAGGAAGATCGTGAACTTCCTCAAATCTTAAAAATTAGAGATATGTTGAGCAGAGGAATTGCTGTTCATCATGGTGGTTTATTACCAATTGTTAAGGAATGTATTGAAATTTTATTTGCTAAAACTCTTGTTAAAGTGTTATTTGCTACTGAAACTTTTGCTATGGGTTTGAATTTACCAACCAGAACCGTTGTTTTCAGTTCTACTAGAAAACACGATGGTAGAGACTTCAGAAACTTATTACCAGGTGAATTTACTCAAATGTCTGGTAGAGCAGGTAGAAGAGGTTTGGATGATACGGGTACTGTAATTGTCATGGCATATAATCAACCATTATCATCATTTGATTTCAAAGAAGTCACTCTTGGTACTCCAACCAAATTACTGTCACAGTTCAGATTGACTTATAATATGATTTTGAACCTTTTAAGAATAGAAGCATTAAGAGTTGAAGAAATGATCAAACATTCTTTCAGTGAAAACTCTACCCAAGTGTTGATGCCAGAAAACCAAAAGAAGGTCGAGCAATTGACATTGGAATTGTCCAAGATGTCCACTATCAATGAAGAAATGGACGCAACCTATAAGCTTATTGCTGAATACGAACAAGTCTATGGAGATATTGTCCAAACCATTCAAGAACATCCTGCTATGAGAAACAATGCATTTAAAACAGGTAGAATGGTATGCTACAGAGATAAGAGTGATGGAGTCAGAATCGGGTTTTTATTGAAACAAAACGATACTGGTGGTATGTTTGTGGTTACTTTTGACCACGGAAAGAACTACAATAAGTACAGTTCCCAATACAAACTTCCATATTTACCATTGCCCGAATACTTGAAGAGACAATTCAAGAGCATTGAATTCAATGGTAACTTGAAGGTTGAATCTGTTGAATTGTCCAAGATCCATTTCGTGTGTAGATACGCACTTAAAGTCCCACTTGTGAAGATTATCAATAATGATGTAGAAGCCATTGCAGAAGCTAAAGAATTGATCAAGTATATTGTTAGACTTCAAAACAAATGGGAAGAAATATCACTTTCTACTTTTTCTCAAATTGCATTATACGAGCTTGTCTCCAAGAGAGATGAACTCTTGAACCAATTGGCCAATAGTCCAGGTATTTTAAGTGAAGAATTCAAGATCCTGTACAATAATATGAGATCAAAGGATTTAGTAGTGAAAGAAATCGATCAACTTAAAAGGGCCTTATCAGATGAAAATTTGGACTTGTTACCTGATTATGAACAAAGATTGGATGTTTTACATACTCTCGGATTTATTGATGATTCTCAAAATGTGGTCTTAAAGGGACGTGTTGCTTGTGAAATCAATTCTGGTTGGGAATTGGTATTAACAGAATTGGTATTGGATAATTTCCTTGCCGATTTTGAAGCTGAAGAAATCGTAGCCTTACTTTCATGTTTTGTCTATGAAGGAAAAACCAATGAAGATGAACCTGCACCATTAACTCCAAGATTAGAAAAGGGTAAAGAGCAAATTCTTAATATCACTGGAAAATTATTAAAGGTTTATTCCGATAAACAAGTGATCTTAACCTCAGAAGAAGAAGAGTTTATGGAGCGTAAACGGTTTGCATTGGTCAATGTGGTTTATGAATGGGCCAGAGGTTTATCCTTCAATGAAATCATGCAAGTTAGTGTGGAAGCTGAAGGTACCATTGTCCGAGTCATCACCAGATTAGACGAAGTGTGTCGTGAAGTCAAGAATGCCGCATTGATTGTGGGTGATACTTCATTACACGCAAAAATGAACGAAGCTCAAGAAAAGATCAAGAGAGATATTGTTTTCTGTGCTTCGTTGTACTTGTAAATACAATCGAAATTTTTCAACTACACTTGAAATTCAATTTGAAATTGTAATTTGTCATTATCATTACTATATACATAATATAAATAAATATCAACCAATAACGAATAATAGGAAAGAAACCCATTGTTTGTATTGTATTCTTGATCATTTTTGATGTAAAACAAAATAAATGGCTATCTTTTGTTTCCTTTGGTTTCGGCATCCACTCTAATATTAATTAATCCAAATGGTCCATTAATAACCTTATCATAAATCACCTTTTCTATAATTTTGTCCTGGTACTTAACATGGAGCAATCCGATCATGGTGTAGAATGCTCCCACGCTGGTCTTATCGCGTATTTTATCTTTTGAATTATTGTATGCAAATGCTGATTTAATTGGTCCATGTCTCATGGCTCCTTGGAATGGAACTACTTGGTTATAGATCAAGTTCTTCTTCATAAACTCCACGATAGTAAATTCTTCTGCGTCATCAAAAAACTTCAAGTCCTGCTCTACCTCGTTCACAGATGAAGAAAGGTAAGTTTCGTCAGTAAACACTGTACGTAAACTTAAATGCAATTTAATTAATGATTTTCCTAATGCTCTTAATTTGTTGGTTTCATAAACAATGGTAGATTTAGGTTCATTTTGATGGTGGCTATTATCAAACGATATCCTGATATTGCTTAATCCACATAGTATACCTAATCTTTCGCGAATACTAAGTTGAAATTCTTTCCCGATCAATTTTTGTAACGGTTCTGTTCTGGGCGCTATCTCGGATTCAAAGTTTTTATCTTCATCAAGAAGCTCCATGATTCTCATCCCTCCACTATCTGGACCAGTATACTTGGAATTGAAATCGTAATCAGGTCGCCTGTATAGCCTAGGTCGTATTCCATCATAAGAAATTTTGTGTGTGCTTATGATTTTGTCATTGGAAAGGTACAAGTCTCGATTCAGTATGATTTCTGGTAAGTATGAGAACCGCCGTATTGAGCGTCGTATCATGGCAGAAAAAGGTTATTTATTATAGTCCTATTGTCTCTGGTGACGTGTTATTCGGAATGCAGGAAACACGCTTGTTTTCTCGGGTTGGGGAAAGGGGGAGTTAAAAGACTAAATGGGCGCTTGGATGATTCGTGCTGATTTGTGAGACCTATGTATGGTTTTCTAGTTTGGTGTGTAGTCACGTGCAGAGATGCCCATCAGTAACAACAGGACTTACAAACCAGGCCAACAAAGCGGACCAATAAGTGGAAAAAAGGGGGACTGCGAAGCTACAGCAGCAAAGAACGTTATTTAAGTGGATAATGGAGAATTCTAGCTTTCTCCCTTTTTCCAGGCCAAGGTAGCTCTTATTTTGGCAAATCTATTTCCGATTACAAGTTTATTACCTAATCAGACACTATCTATACCGAGACCAAAAATTCACTACCTCATCACACTCCATATCATAGATGTCTTCCAAGGGGACCCTGAAAAAGAAGAGCAGTACTCCCAGTGGTGCTACCGGTGCCGCCGATGCCCCTGTAAAAAAGATTAAGCTCCCAAAGTCGTATATTGTCAGACCGTCAGCCAGCTCATCTCACAAATCAGTATTTAAGGTACAAGTCAATCCAGAAATCGTAAAGGGTTTAGAGTTGAAAGATGGCCAATTCGTGTTCGTCACCAAAGCAGACAGTGGTCTTCCTGGTATAATAGCCACTGTGTCGTCCTCAAACGATATTACTGATATGAACGTTATCACCATGTCTTCTAACATGAGAACTTTGGCAGGTCTTTTACTTGGTGATAGAGTACAACTTGAAAAGCACTTGACCCAGCCAGACTATGCCAAATCTGTATCCATTCACATTGAGGGAGATACAAGTGCTGAACTAGACGACTCCAGTACCAAGGCCATCAACCAGGCTCTCGATAGCACTGGTCTTATCTATCCTGGATTGAAGTTGGTCTTATCACAAGGAGACCAGAAAATCCCGTTCCAGATCATTGACGTCAACGAGGAAGATATCGTGCAATCTTTTGATTACCTAAGTCTTGAAGAGGATTCTGACCGCCTTCCTATCCATACTGTTTCTCCAGCATTCATCTTCCATCCAGCCAAAACTGTGATTCAACAAAGCACAAATCCAAACGGTCTCTACTCCAAGTACCACCAGTTACCTCAATTGTTTGACTACTCGCAAATAGGAGGTCTTTCCAAGCAAATCCTTACTCTTCAATCAACCATCGAGCTTCCTTTACATAACCCTACATTATTCTCAGATTTCGGCATTTCTCCTCCCAGAGGTATATTGCTCCATGGTCCTCCAGGAACTGGTAAAACCATGTTGTTGAGATGTGTTGCCAACCAAACCAATGCCCATATCCTCACTATCAACGGTCCCTCTATAGTGTCTAAATACTTGGGAGAAACTGAAAATGCCATCAGAGATATCTTTATTGAAGCTCGAAAGTACCAACCTTCTATTATCTTTATGGACGAAGTTGATTCATTGGTTCCTAATAGAAATTCTGACGATAGTGGGGAATCTGAATCCAGAGTGGTTGCAACCTTATTAACTATGATGGACAGTATTGGAGACTCCAGTAAGATTGTTATTGTGGGTTCTAGCAATAGACCAAACTTCATTGATCCAGCATTGAGAAGACCTGGAAGATTTGATCAAGAAGTGGAAATTGGAATTCCTGATGTTGAAGCCAGAGGTGATATTTTAAAGAAATTATTCAACAAAATGAGTAAATCAAAGTACAATATGACTGAAGAAGAAATCTCTCTGATTGCATCCAAAACACATGGTTATGTGGGCGCGGATCTTACTGCTTTATGTAGGGAGTCGGTCATGAAGGCTATTGGAAGAGGATTGAAAAATGGTATAAATCAAGACGAAATTGTTCTTACTCTTGAAGATATCTCCTTAGCATTACCAGAAATTAGACCTTCTGCTATGAGAGAAATCTTCTTGGAAATGCCAAAGGTCTATTGGACAGATATTGGTGGACAAGAAGAATTGAAAAAGAAACTTATAGAAGTGATTCAATTGCCTTTGGAAGCTTCTGATGCCTTTAAAGGTTTAGGAGTCCTGGCTCCAAAGGGTGTTCTTCTTTATGGTCCTCCGGGTTGTTCTAAAACATTGACTGCAAAGGCGTTAGCTACTGAGTCAGGTTTGAATTTCTTAGCTGTGAAAGGTCCTGAAATCTTTAATAAATACGTGGGTGAATCTGAACGTACTATCAGAGAGATCTTCAGAAAGGCAAGAGCTGCTGCTCCATCGATCATATTTTTTGATGAAATCGATGCTATTTCTGGTGATCGTGACGGAGGAGGAACTTCTGCTTCTCAACACGTATTAACCTCTTTGTTGAACGAAATCGATGGTGTCGAAGAATTGAAGGGAGTGGTGATTGTTGCAGCCACCAACAGACCTACGGAAATCGACCCTGCTTTATTAAGACCGGGTAGATTGGATAGACACATTTATGTTTCACCTCCAGATTATGAAGCAAGACTTCAAATCTTGACTAAGGGAAGTTCTAAATTCAATTTCAATAAAGATGAGGTGGATCTTACTACTTTGGCATTAATGACTGAAGGATGTTCTGGTGCCGAGGTTGTCTTGTTATGTCAAGAAGCAGGTTTGGCTGCTATTATGGAAGATAAGACTGCTACCACTGTTCAAAAGAAACACTTTGATCACGCTTTGAAGGGTATTTCCAAGGGGATCACAGAAGATATGCTTGAATATTACCACGAATTCTCCAACAGAAGTGGATTAAACATGTAAGGAACAAAATAACAGGATACAGCTTACGATTATAGAACTAATACTCTTATATTTCAATAGATAGTAATAATAATAATAATAATAATAAATAGATGTCTTATTAGATAATTATACCTAGTCTCATATATATATAATTGACATAAACTCATGAAACGAAAAATGAAGCATTAATATATTATCTGTATATAACGTGAAGACTACCTAAAATGAAATGGGAGTCAGGAAGATTTATCAATATTTCAATTCAGTATGAGTCCGTTGAAAATCACTTGAAATGGGTTTGAGTTGGTATTTTTGTTGGTTGTAATTGTTTATTGTTGTTTACAACCTTCTTCCATTTCTTTTTCCAAATCCTTTGGAAGATCTTTATCGTTGAAGTCTAAACCACCATCAGCAAGACCACCTAAACCACCTAAACCACCGAAGCCTGGGAAGTCACTGGATTCACCAATAAGTTCAGTTGGAGGTTGGCCTAATTCTTGTAATGATTCTAATAAGGAATTGACTTGATCTCTTTGAGTTTTGTTATCATCGCTATAATCTGGAGAATCAAAAACAGCCAAAATATCATTGGTTATTTCATATTGAGCAGTGTAGTTTTTGTATTGGAATTCTGATATGGTACCTTCTTTTTCTTTCAAGTAATCTGGAAATTTGGTGTTAAGATCCTTTATAGGTTCATATAAAACATCTCTAGATGATAATTGTTCCAACATATCCACCAATAATTTGGACATATCCATATCACCACCTTCACCACCATTTGGACCACCTAAACCAGCTAACAATTGAGTAAGCATATCTTCAGGGTTAGAGCCAGTTGGATCATTCTTGATTTTTTCATCGATATCTTCACCAGATTTCTTTAATCTTTCCATGGTTTCCTTCATGACATATTCGAAATTGTGTGGTTTCTTGGATTCGGATTCAGCTTCTTCACGATGGTTCAATTCGAATTGCTTGATCAAATGTTCAACTTGATCTTTGGTTTCCGGATCTTCAATATTCAAGTCTTTAATCAATTCTCCAATATTAGCCTTGAATTCATCATTAAGTGGTTCATCAACAGTAGTATTGTTATCCACAGTAGACCCTGGTGGCTTGTTTAAAATATCATCAGCAAAGTCATCAAGAAGATCATCAAGATCATCAAGATCATCTCCAGTAGCTGGAGTAGCACCAGAGGTAGCTTTATTAGTGGAATCACTTGCACCACTAGAAATAGCCGAGGAGGTGGCCCCTTCAGTTGGCTTGGTCTCGGTCTCGGGCTTAGTAGCTTCCTTTGGAGCTGGGACAGATCCAGAGGATGTTGCTGGGGCAGCTGTGATGGTGTCTTTCTCTATCTTTTCACTAGACATGGTTGTTCAAAATGTGCTTAACAAAAACTGGCGACAATCTCATTTTATATTGGAGGTTTCCCAAATTGTGTGGGGGAACTGTAGTGGGGCCCGGCGCACGACCAGATTATGTTTTAGACCAAACCTCACCACCATATTTGATCATCGGTTCTACTAGCAACATGTGACATTTTTTAATAAGGGTCCTTTAATAAAGGTTAAATTTATATTGGTTAAAATTATACAAGTGCCAGCATCAAATACCGACCAACGGAGTCATATACTTTTTATAAGGGTTTGGTTAAAAGAAAGACAAGGAGAACAATTAGGATGTATGTCTAACAAATAAAAAAAAAAAAAGATAAAAGTGCCATTTCACTATTTAAAAAAAAATTGTGTTAAATGAAATAACGTTAAAACCTTAAATTGTCACAATTGCAAAGATTAATGTCACAATACAAATGTCACATAAAACTTTATAGTATTAAACCATTAAAACTTCAATTCGCCAACATTTACCCATTATGTAATGGGGATCTCACAAATTTCAATTTCATTTCCTCTGGTTCCTCACACTCTATTGCTTATTGTCTCACTCAAGCACTTACTTACACAAAAGAAAAAATGACCTCGGCTTAAAGTTTAGTTTTAGCATTTAACCCACCACCAGTTGCATCTTGATTAATTTCAAGTTTACCTGCATCATTTTCACCCTTAGGATCATTTCCAAAGAAAACAACTGTCACGGTTAAATCGTCTCTATATCTTCTGGAAACTGGGTTTGGAATTGAAATTAACATTGATGTTTGTTCTCTAGATCCACCATTTGATAAAGCATTTCTAATAATATGAGTAGATACATTTTTATCTTCTAGTAAGAAAGCTCCAGCTCCAGTATGTTTTCTTCTGATTGGTTTTTTAGATGATTTATCATTCGTAATATCTGCTACTTCTGGTAATTTATTTTCTGTAGAAGCAAAAACATTCCAAAATGATTTTTGAGGTTTGATCATCTTTTCTTTTTCCATCCATTTAACCACTAATCCAACAATTTCTTCATTAGTTAACATTTCATAAAGTCCATCTGATGCCATAACCAAAAAATCATTATTCTCAGGATTAATTTTGGTAGTAGTAATAACTGGTTCAGCAGTTACATAAGGTGGAGATTTCAAATGATCTGGTAATCTTCTACCAAAAAATTGTTTGTAAATTCTTTCTTGAATTGATGCTGGTAATTTATATCTACAATCACCAAATGCTCTAGTTGGTTCAAGGTTACCTAACACTCTACCATTTCTAATGACCTTTGGTTCATCTGGATGTTCACTAATAATTCTAGCCACTTCAGTTGGATTTGAACCAGTTTGATCAATACTCAATTGTTTAACTGTCCATTGATTATCTTTGAAAGAACCAAGAATAGCTCTAGAATCACCAGTAACTGCAACCTTCAATAATTTAGAATTGGTATCATAAAAGGATAATAAAGCACATGAACCTGACAATGCAGGCATCAACAATTCAGCAGCTTTGGCTTTATTGTTGTCATTCAATAATCTTTCGATGTTTTTATTCACGATTTCATGATCCAATTTTAAAAACCCATTTTTAATAGCTTGATCAATAGTAGCACTATTTGGTACATATCTTAAGTTATTGTCTTCATTTGTAGGCTTAAATATGGTACCTAATTCATGGATAATATAACCAATCAATTGATCTCTTAATTTGCTACCGGTGGTCCAACCACCATGACCATCGAATACACCAAAAAACATCCAATCCGTGGAAGTCTTGACATTATTATCCTGAAGGATCGGCACTTGAACGATTTCTTCTGCTCTATCATCTTCTATAGGTGAGTTAGATGGTAATTGACAGATATCATATCTAGTGACACCTTTGCCTCTTCCAACAGTGTAACTTTCTTCGAATTGTCTCAACTTAGAACTGACTTGTTCTTCATTAAGTAAAAACACCCCTTCTTTATGCTGTTGGTGACTGATACTGTTTGCTTGGTTAAGGGAAGATGTGGATGTAGAATAAAGCTTGTGATCGCCAGGAATAGCTGGAGTGATTCCGGCACCTTTTAATAATTTGGGGTTAATTCCTTGCCCCAGACCACCTCCTCCATTTGGAGGAATTGTATCTAAATTATAATAGTTAGACAGGTTAAACGATATGTATGAACCCACAATAATGATGCCAGATACTAAAGCCACTCTCTTTCTAAATATTGAACCATCATCTTGTGACTTGTCTTCATTTTTATTGTTGGAGCCAGGGGAAGAAGTTTTGGAGGTCAAAATACCCTGCTTAACGGTTCTCTTGACTGATGAAGATAACACTCTTTTACCAAGCATATTCATTTGTCTGCTGGTAAGGTAGAGCAACCTCGGTTTGGTAGTTAACACATAACCCATTGTTCCTGATAGATATGATGAGCGGTGTTAAAAGGGTACTGGTAATGTGCGATTTGTTGTTAGGGAGCAAGTCCACAAATTAGAACTTGGTGAGAGATAAAGTGCAGTATGTTATCAGTTGTGGGGGACTGCACAAGGGTTAAGACAAAAGGTCACTAAGTGCGGATGTCTCTCGCTAGTTTCCGCTAACTGGCACACTAGTCCCTCCCTAAGTTGCCCACTAAGTCCCTCACTAAATTTCTCGCTAAGTCTTTCAGTCTATGTCTCCATACGTCTCTAAGTCTCCAATAGCCACACAACAATAGGTAAGATCAGACCCCAAGTTAGCTAGCTATTGTGATAAGAATACACTTGTAGGAAGAAACATCGCTTAATCATGACATGATATCCACTGCTACATATTCCGAACTTTATGGTTCTATACTCTCATTTGCTGGTCTAATAATTGTGCACTTTTTCACGCAACTCAAAATCTACAATTTTTCACTTATTAATGAAACCGTAACATGTATTAAAAGAGGGCAACAAAATGGCTGATTATACCAAATCCTGATAGCAACACCACAACGTCTGCGCATTACCTAAAATGCACGGTACGCCTAGAGCACTTGGATACAATGTCTCATGCCGCTTGGTATACACCCACCTAGTTCACGTAGAAACATCAGTGACGGTGTTAATTATAATCATTTGGAGAACTTTTTTGAGTCAACCACGCTTAAGCAGCAATGGTGACTTCGACATCCACACCTGGTTCAATGGTGATTTGAGTGATTCTCTTGACGGTAGAAGCTGGAGCTTGTAAGTCAATAACACGCTTGTGGATTCTCATTTCATAAGTATCCCAAGTCTTAGAACCTTCACCATTTGGAGTCTTTCTGGTGGTAATCTTCAAGACCTTGGTTGGTAATCTGACTGGACCCTTCTTGACTAAGTCATGTTGGACAGCGTTTCTGATGATGTTAGCAGAAACGTTTTCCAATTGCTTAACCTTGGTGGAGGTCAAGGTGATTCTGATCTTGTGGATCTTTTCTTCTTCTTGTTCAATTTTTTCCTTGTTGATTGGAGCAGACATGATGACGGTTATAGTTCGACGTTGTAAAGAACCAAAAGAAGTCTTGATAAATCTTTTTCCACTTGAAATAGGGTGGTAGGGTAAAGTTTTTTTTCGTACTGCAGGAAACGCATCTCGGGGCTGGAGCCCTAGTTTTCTCCTCTGCGCGTGATCGGATATACACCCATAACTAACAATTATTATGTCGCTTATCAGTACTAGACATAATCTTATAGTGTGTTGGCAATGGAGACCTTCGTATTGTCTCTTACGACGTACCCTCTTATCGAGATGTTTGAATGGTCAGACCATCTCGATGAGATGAGATGCATCAGTTGAAAATCTCGAAACTACTTAGATAAACAAAAGGAGACATAACTACTCTGGGTTTTATGAATAAATACTATTAATGGTCATAACTTCAGTCCAAGTACCTCAATTATGACCATTTCCAACCTCTACTTCATAATCTACAATATTTATCATATAACATTTGGTTTCACTAAATAGTTAGTTTTTGATCTTGAACAAATAAGCCAATCAGTTTCAATTAATAAGTTTTCTCCAGTTTGAAGTTTTGGATTGTCAGAGAGATTCCCAATTGAAAAATTCATCACATGGCTGTAGTATCGATACTTACACTTTGTTAGCAAAATATTGGATTAATGTTCAAAAATGATGGGTTTTCGCGCATATATAAGGAGGTTATAAATCCGGGTAACCCCTTTCTCTAGGTATATCCATAGTGTAAGTAAAACGAGGACACATCATATATTTAGTCCAGAAGCTTGGTCCAGAAGACCATATACAGTAAAAAGGCTAGCATGATTCTATTTGTTATATAATCTATCTTTAATTTTTAAATTGAGGAATTTTTAATTTATTTGACTATTTTTACTGAAATTTTGCAATTATCAGATTCTTCTTATAATGTAACAACTCGGGATTATTCAATAAAAGATCCAAATTGTTAAGGTAGTAAAAAAAACTCACATAACTGCTTAGTAATCTTGATTTTTAATAAATAGGATACATGTGAATTTTAACTTCAACTATACTAATGGGTGCAAATTACTTAGTATATAGTATAACCAATTGAACAACTATTTTACGGTCCAAAAGATAATAATATGATATTTTCTATAATGCTATTTATACAGATGAATTATATATACAAGATAATTTATGAAGCTTCGGCTTTTTCCAATTCCTTTTCTAAACCTCTAACACATTTCCACATCAACTCAAATTCTGAATCGTCAGCGTAGCCACTGGTGGCCCATCTGATTTTTCCTTCACCATCCAAGACATAGATGTAACCAGAACACATGTTATCACATAATAATTGTTCTCTGATATCGTAACCGAAAGTGTGATCAGAGAGAACAAAATATTTATCTTGTCTTTCTTCTGGAATTTGTTTCTTGATATTACCCTTGGAAAGTCCAATCATAAAACCCTTCATCCAATTTTGAGGGACATTAATATCGATGATTTGAGAGTTTGGATGGATTTCTTTGAAAGTTTCATAATCAGAACATGCAAGGTCTTTATCACCATCCTGGAAATAAGTTTCAACACACTTTTCACCTGAAACAGTGGAGTAGATTCTGAGAATACTAATTTTGCCTTCAATCACATCTCCCAAACTAGTAGACTTATTATTTAAAGTAGATGAAATGAAATCGGGGAAATATTTGGACTTATCAGCCTTGAAATAAGATATAGGAGGAGTGAAAATTTTACCGTTAGTGTTTTGGAATGATTTAGATTCATAGAAAGGAGAATGAACAATATCATGGTCCAATCTCTTTTGACGAAGTTCCTTAGCTTCAGCACTGAAAAAGTAATCTTTAACATTTGATAATGAGTAGGAGTGTTCTTTATGGTTCAAAAGAATAGGCTTATCGAAACCAAATGGCCTCTTGACCTCTATAGACTTGGTCAATGCCGGCTTGGCCACTTCCTTTATGGTCTTGGCGAATCTTGGGGCAAGAGAACGGGATGATGTAGAAAACTGTCTCATAATGAACTGGCTTTGATTGACTTGATTACTGTAACCCACCAAACAACTTTGGATAGCCAAACGCTAAAACAAAACGTGATGATACAGATATACCCGAGGAAATGAATAAAGTCAACACAAAAAGTGATATGTAAGGACTGTAAGAGCAATAGTGTATTGCTTATCAAGTAGAAAACTTAGTACTGATAGAAGAGTGAGAGTCTTAGAAGTCTCAGTAGACTCAGTAGTCTCAGTCTCAATCTCTCACTAACTCTCACTAATCGCTTGGGCCTGTCCCACTACAAAACAGAGGCTTACCCGGACATTCCGCACCCGACGTGGTGGTGGGTTCAAATGAAGAAACTGTCTTATGATTTAACCAATATACAATCATAGAAAAGCAATACATCAATTGTATTTAAACCATATATTCACAATGTCGATCCATCTACGCGATGGGCTTTTGAATCAGAACGTGGACCTTGTTCTAGAAGATCTTTTGGTTCGGTTCTTGATCAATGTCCCTAATGAAGATTTACTGTCTATTGAAAGAGTGTTCTTTCAAGTTGAAGAAGCTCAATGGTTCTATACCGATTTTGTTAAACAATTAAACCCTTATTTGCCAGCGATGAAAATGAAGAGTTTTGCTCCCAAATTTTTGGAAAAATGTCCATTGATATGGAAATGGGGTAATCCAGCTGATGCTATTCAAAGATTTGGTAAATATAAATCGATAATTCCAGTAAGGGGTGTGGCTTTAATGAATAAAGATTTAACCAAAGTTCTTTTGGTTCAAGGAACTGAACTGAATACTTGGTCTTTCCCAAGAGGTAAGATTTCTAAAGATGAATCAGATATTGATTGTGCAGCTAGAGAAGCTTATGAAGAAACTGGATTTGATGCCAAACCAATGATTAATGAACATGATGTTTTAGAAAGAACAATCAGAGGTAAAAATTATAAGATTTATTTGGTTAAGAATGTTTCTGAAGATTTTAATTTCCATCCTGTTGCTAGAGGTGAAATTTCCAAAATTGAATGGTGGGATATAAAGGCTATACAGAAGAAAAATAGATCTAATCCTAACAGTTTATTTATTGTGGGTACTGTTCTTAAACCAATGTTAAAATGGATAAATAAAAATAAGAATGGTATCACTGAAGAAGATATAATGTGGGATGCAGAAGTCAAATTAAAACAACTTTTGGGTATCAACAACAATTCCTACGAAAATGTCGACGCTGGAAGAGAATTATTAAATATCTTGCAAAAAGTTACTTCTTTATCTACTGGTCCAGCACCAATGCAAAATTATAATGTTCCTCAAAACTTGTTACATTCTCAAGCTGGTATATATAATCCTTTACCATATCAACAAGTTCCATTCTTCCCATCTCATCCATATCAACAACCTCCACAATTCCAACAAACTCCTATTCCGACCCAACCTCCTTTAACATATCAACCATCTCCTGATCAATTCGTTGATAACTTTGCTCAACAACAACCAAATCCTCAAACTTTGTCTAAACCTGTAAACACCAAATCTTCTGATTCAAAGGAACTTTTGTCCATTTTGAATCAACCAAAGAAGAAATCAGAAGAAGTTAATGCTCACAGCTCAGAAAATCAAGAGAGTAATAGAGCCAAAGCTCAAAGTTTATTGAAGTTATTTGATAAAGGTGATGGATCTAATGAAAGTGCTAAGCAACAAATATTAGGTATTCTTAATAAGAAAAAGGACCAAACCAAGGAAGATCCTTCTCAAACTTTAATGAGCATGTTGAAAAAGAAGAATACAGAACAGCAGCAACAACAACCACAACAACCACAGCAACCACAAAGACACGATTCACAATCATTATTAAACCTTTTGAGTCCAAAATCCAACCCAAAGCCTAAAACAGAAGCTGAGTCAGGATCTCAAGGCTTTTTGAACCTCATTAATCAAAGAGATGCTCCATCTCATCAACCTTCAAATGAATTGGAGAGATCAATGAGAATGCATGGACCAGGCGGTATTGCCGAACCAGGAAAGAAACTTACTTTGTTAAAAAGACCAGATAACAAAACATCTCCAGACACTCCAGCAGCCGATGAAGATTCTGCCAAGCAAAACAATCAAACTTCATCTCAATCACTTTTGTCATTATTAAAGGGTGGTAAGCCTAAAGCAAAGGAACCGGAACAGGAGCACCAGCAGCAACAATCTGAAACGTCTACCAAGGCAGAAAGCTCATCCAAAGCATCACTTGAATTATTAGGATTACTTAATAGAAAACCACAAGCCCAACAAAACAATGGATCTACTCATGAACAATCAGTTCATCATAAAGAGTCAAAGCCAGTTGAAATTGAAGAAGAAGAGTTCGATAATTTCGAAAACTTCGAAGACTTTGAAGATTTCGGAGGATTAAACGAACAATTTTTAGGAAAGCAAAAATATCATACATTTGATATTGAAAGTGATGAAGAAGATGTGGATCACTTGATAGACAATTTATCAAATAATTTTAATTCCAAGACTTTTGATATTTCCGAAGCATCACAGAAACCCGAGCCAAAGAAAAATAAAATTAGATTATTAAAGCCAGGTGATTCATTGAGTGGATTAATTCCAGAGGCTGAACCATCAAATGATGGTTCTAATTCCAATAGTCATGGAAAGAGCTTATTAGCTTTATTGAACGGAAAGAAGTCTCCTGAAAGTAACCAGGAGCAAATAGGTAATTTAAACGATAACTTCCAACTGATTTATGGTGCACCATGAGCACCTTCAGAAGCTTCCCCACTTCAAATAAATAATGCACCAGCTCCTAATTCCAATTCTGCTGAAATCTTAAAGGATCTTCTTTGGAAGAGAAATTAATCAGCATAATCTCAACCCAAATGAATAGAGAAGGACTAAAACAACCAACCAACGAACCAACCAAACAAATTCAATTCATCGATCTTGAATCGAAATGATGCATGTATACTTACTTAATACTACTTTTAGAATAAGGATAAAAGTTGGATATATTATTAAATAATAGTAGGTAAACTAAGTTAGTAGAAGTAAACTGTCTATTATACATTGAAAAATTTACTTGCATTCATCTTTAGCTTTTTAGGCCCGGATCTAGGAACCAGTCTTTCAGAAACAAGCCTATTATTCATAATATCATGATCCACATTAATAATGTATGCATTTGGTGACAAAGATCGAGTCCTCTTATGAAGCCTTAAATTCCATGATAGTTCAAGGGCGCTCTCTTTGGCAGAGAGATCTGAAGTATCAGGGAAATTAACATTTACAAACATGAAATCAATCACAGGCTCCTCATTGAAGGTAGAATTGGTAGTTCCATTGAAGTATCGATGTAGTAAGTGTAATTTGAGCCCCAAGGGAAGTTTTGCAGCCAATACCAAATTCTTGATAGATTGATCTACCAAGTACCACTTTGTTCCCTTGACGTAACTCTCACGATCACCGATATTCTCGTTCCTGATGGTACTGAACAGATGGTCTGTTTCAACATACATAAGTGATCTTTGGTCCCTTGTAAAGAGGTAATTGATACTGTTAACAGTGACATTACGACATTTATTTAACTTAAGCACAGATAGTCTGGGCAACTTACCGTCTATCAGTATACTCGTAGCCAAGTTCCTGACAAGGCTGTCGTCTACCATCTCGCTGGATGACACGTCTAGTGCTACCAAGGTGGGTATATTGAAGATCATATAGTAGTCATCTTTAGGGATCGAGTTTGCGGCTGAGGAAAGATCCAATATAGCCAATGCCCTCATTGAGTTGCTGTTGAGTTTCCGTACAAGGTCAGACATCAAAATGTTGATAAATAGGTTCTCAAGCCTATAATGTTTAGCATTAGGAGGGATGGTGGTTTCAATAGCCTTTGATCTTGTTTCCAGTAAATAGTTTTGATTTTTCAGGTCAATTGGCGAGTGTGATTTGAATAGACGACTAGTTCCGAATTTCGATGAAAACATAATATAGGTTCTAAACGAATCGTTACCTGATTTCTTGATGCTTTCCCATACCAATGCCCAGCATGATAATGGCGCAAACTCAAGGTACATGGGCTCCAAAAGATCCAGTCTTTCAGCAAGTACCTCTGCACAGAGCTGTTTTAACCGAGGAACTCGCCCACTTCGCACTGGTGCCTTTTCCTTGTGCTCTCCCAATGGTGGCACCTTGGTCCACGCATATGTACTGTTTGCTTGTGAGTCTTTATGGATCAGACTTTTGCCAATTTTGGATGGATCATTGATAGTTGGTGGTTTGGACCTACTTGATAGTTTGAGCTTGCTCACTCTCCATACTCGTTTTGTTCGCCTCATATGATGAAATGTGTTTTTTATGGTAGAGTGTGTGAAATGTAAATGGCTGGTGGTAATCGATTCATGCACAATTATCAACATTCGCGATGAGTTGAAAAAATGCATCTTTAAATCGAATATCTATATCTACGACTACATCTTAAAACCACTAGCACCATGAAGTTAGATACTTCCCATATGCGGTACTTGACCACCGATGATTTCAAGGTCCTTCAAGCTGTTGAAATCGGAACCAGAAACCACGAGTTGGTTCCAACTGAAATGATCCACTCTCTTGGTGGAATGAAGTCTCCTACTGGTACCAATAGACTGATTGGTGATTTGGCCAAATTAAAGCTTGTTTCTAGATTAAGAAATGCCAAGTATGATGGTTTCCGTTTGACCTACTCTGGTTACGATTTCCTTGCTTTAAAATCTATGTTAAATAGAAACTCCTTATACTCTGTGGGTACTACTATAGGTGTGGGTAAAGAATCAGATATTTATTCTGTTAGTGATACCAAGGGTCAACAAAAAGTTTTGAAGATACATCGTCTTGGTAGAACCTCTTTCAAGACCGTCAAGAACAATAGAGATTATTTGAAAAATAAGCAAACTTCAAACTGGATGTATTTGTCAAGATTAGCAGCAAATAAAGAATATGAATTTATGGAAATTTTATACAACAACGGTTTTACTGTTCCTGTCCCCTATGACTACTCCCGTCATTGTGTGATGATGGAATGGATTAGAGGTATTCCAATGAAGCATTTACGTAAACATGATAACTACAAGAAGCTTTATTCTGATCTTATGAATTTTATTGTTAAATTAGGTAACCATGGATTGATTCACTGTGATTTTAATGAATTCAATATTATTATTCGTGACAAAGAAGATGCCAAGGGTCGTGAATTCGACTTTGTGGTTATTGATTTCCCTCAATGTGTTTCTATAGATCATCAAGATGCCAAACAATACTTCGATAGAGATGTTATGGGTATCAGAGATTTCTTCGAAAAGAAATTTAGATACACCCCAGAAAATGATTCCACCATGTTTGACACTGATGGATACGGTGAAGGTTACAAGTACGCATACCCAAACTTCAAGAGGGATGTTCAAAGAGTTAAGAGCTTAGATGTTGAAGTTAAGGCTTCTGGATATGCAAAGAAGAGAACTGGTGAAGACAGTGATTTGGAGAAGGCAGTTCAAAACATGAGACTCCATGAAGAAGAAGAGGCAGAAGAAGCTAACGATGGAGAAGAAGAAGGAGATCATGACGAGGAGGGGTACCATAGTGAAGAGGAGGAGTATGATAGTGAAGAAGAGGAAGAGGAAGAGGAAGAGGAGGAAGAAGACGATCTTGATGAACAAAACCAAAAGATCATAGAGGCATTATCCAACGGAGAAGAGCTCAAGATGGATAAGTTTGGTAACTATATACTTGAATAGATGCATAATAGAATGAACAAACGAACAAACGAACAAAGAACCGAATGAATACTCTCTTATGATGCTGTACCTATTGAAATTCTTTTTACCAATTGAATATGGTTAAATGTAATTAAAATTGGAATCAAAATTGGAATCAAGATTGAAGTGTCATACGCGTGTAATTTAATACCCTTGTAGTTCTTAGGGTGATACGATCCAAATGTTCTCTAATTGTTGTACCAAACTTCAGTACTCTTTCAACCTAAAGGTGGTTACTTTTTCAACCAAACGTTACACAGTTTTCAGAATTTTTTACCACATAAATTTACTCTACTCCCTTTTATAAATAATTTTTCATTCTTCTATTGATTAGCGTATGATATCATTTGACCGCTATGGTTAATACAGTCATTATTCACCAAACATGATTATTTAAAAAACCCTAGGAATTGTATGCAACTCACCAAGATGTGATCATTTGCTTTTTTTTACATTACTTATGTACTTTTTTTTAACATAACGGAGATTTATTGAAGACCCATGAGAATAATAAACAAAAATGAAAGATTTTATACAACAGATTAATTATTTGATTATACTTAACGGGTGGACATACCTCTGGTGACGGCACGCTTCAAGGCTAATTCGGCCTTTCTGAAGTCATCAGCAGAAGATTCTTCGATTTCCAAGGTTTGCAAAGCATCGGATAAAGCAGCTTCGATCTTGTCCTTAGCAGACTTCTTCAACTTAGCAGATAAGACTGGGTCGGTGACAGTAGATTCGACGGAGGCAACGTAAGCTTCCAACTTTTGCTTTTGTTCGTGTCTCTTGGCGAAAGCATCGTCAGAAGACTTGAACTTTTCAGCATCTTCAATCATCTTTTCGATTTCGTCAGAAGACAATCTACCGATAGAGTTGGAGATGGTAATGTTAGCAGATCTACCGGTGGACTTTTCAACGGCAGTAACCTTCAAGATACCGTTAGCATCAACTTCGAAGATAGCTTCCAAGACTGGTTCACCAGCTTGCATTGGTGGAATGTTCTTCAAGTCGAATTCACCTAACAAGGTGTTTTCGGAACAGTTAACACGTTCACCTTGGTAAACTGGGAATTGAACGGTGGTTTGGTGGTCAGCAACAGTGGTGAAAGTTCTTCTCTTAATGGTTGGAACGGTGGTGTTTCTTGGGACAACTGGAGCAAAGACGTTACCTTGCATAGCAACACCCAAAGACAATGGGATAACATCCAACAACAACAAGTCCTTGGTGTCTTCAGAGGTGGATTGACCGGTCAAGATAGCACCTTGAACAGCAGCACCGTAAGCAACAGCTTCATCTGGGTTAATAGACTTTTCTAATTGCTTACCGTCAAAGAAGTCAGATAACAACTTTTGGACCTTTGGAATTCTGGTAGAACCACCAACCAAGACAACTTCGTCAACTTGAGACTTGGAGATCTTAGCATCCTTTAAGACTTGTTCAACTGGTTCCAAAGTGGACTTGAACAAAGCAGAGTTAATATCTTCGAATCTAGCTCTGGTGATGTTAGCGGAGAAGTCTTCACCATCGAACAAAGAGTCGATTTCAACAGTGGTTTGAGTACCGGAAGATAAAGATCTCTTAGCACGTTCACAAGCAGTTCTCAATCTTCTTAAAGCTCTGGCATCACCGGAGATGTCAAGACCAGTCTTCTTTTGGAATTCCTTCTTGAAGTGTTCCAATAAGTTGGTATCGAAATCTTGACCACCCAAGTGAGTGTCACCAGCAGTGGCCTTAACAGTGAAAACACCACCAGTAATGTTTAATAAAGAAACATCGAAAGTACCACCACCTAAATCGAAAATCAAAACGTGTCTTTCCTTTTCAGACTTACCAGCACCTAAACCGTAAGCAATGGCAGCAGCAGTTGGTTCGTTAATGATACGTAAAACGTTCAAACCAGCAATGGCACCAGCATCCTTGGTAGCTTGTCTTTGGGCGTCATTGAAATAAGCTGGGACGGTAACAACAGCCTTTTCAACCTTCTTACCAATCTTAGCTTCAGCAATTTCCTTCATCTTGGTTAAAACCATAGAAGAAATTTCTTGTGGGGAGAAAGACTTGGTTTCTTCCAAGTATTCAACCTCAATTTGTGGGTTACCGTTGTGGTCAACGACCTTGAATGGCCAAGACTTGATATCCTTTTGAACGGATTCATCATCGTAAGCACGACCAATCAAACGCTTGGCATCGAAAACAGTGTTCTTTGGGTTTAAAGCAGCTTGATTCTTAGCAGCATCACCAATCAATCTTTCTTCGCTGGTGAAAGCGACGAAAGATGGAGTAACTCTGTTACCTTGTTCGTTGGCAATGATTTCGACAGCACTGTCGTAAGTAGCAACACAAGAGTAGGTAGTACCTAAATCGATACCGATAGCACCTGGGAAAACACCGTCAGCCATTTTGTCTTTAATTAGTGAATAAAGAAAACTTTAAAAAAAGTAGAGAAAAATTATTCAATATATAGATTCAAAAAAATTTTTCACTGTATGGGTCTTCGCTGAATTTTTCACCACCAATTTCTTTTGTTAGTGCGACATAATCATGTAGGTCCACAACTAATTAGGAAACACAGTCTAGAATTTGCCCCAGTTCTCATTTTACTATGAGTGCTGGTAATTTACCCGGCCATGATTTTGCAGCTTAATTTGGCCTGTTAGGACTTTAGTAACAAATTTGATGTCACGATTGATTAGGCAAATGGGAGGAACACACTCAAAATAATATTCTGGTCTGGTACAAGTATCGTAGGTGGTATTTTTCAGCATCAGGTGGGTAACCATCTACCTCAATTGCAGCAACATTCTAGTCTGCATCGAACTAGCTGTTTGTAGGTCGGTTGTAGCTATTGATGATTGATGGGAGAGGTAAACCTATTAATAGGGGGGGGGGGCTTGCCTTTGTTGCGACATTCATTTGAGATGGGCATCGAAAAGGAAGATTCACAACTTTGTTGCAAATATTCTATCTTATGGATCAGTAGATAAGTCAATTGGTTTTCATTTATACATATATGTCAGATGGTGGGCAAGGGCACTATTTTTTAAGTCTCTTTTAATGGTTCATTATAGCTTCCTATGATCCCGTTTGTACAATTGTACAATGTACATAAATGTGGCAAATCTGTTACAATTAGTGAAAGCAATCAATTGGTGATGGAGTAACATCCACAATTCACATTGGATGGATGTGTAGTAGTTGATATTGTTGCATTGGTAGATCTACGATAATCTCTGTAAACCAGAGGCTCCGTATCCAGTGATAATTGATTGTTTCTCCTGTTTATGTGCCCTAGAGTCTTCCAGGTGTATTGTGGAAATGACAGCCAATTTGTCCAGTTTGGTTCTCATAACAACTGTGAAGTAGTTAGCTTCAAAGAGGTAGATATAAAGAAAAAGCAGGCATCCGATTCATTAGGAGGAGAAAAGGCACTTCATCAAGATTTTTGACCTTCAAAGCGCTTCCATTCCTGACTTGTAAACACAATGCGTCGATATTCCCAAAGTAATCGGCAAATAGACGAAAGTATCAAAGTAAACAAAGCCAAGCAGTGGATCTAGCTTTTAACAGACCCTTGATACTCTGAGATATTGAGATCTGACCAACTCCCAAGGATCACCCTTTCACCAAGCATCATCTTGCAGCCATCTACGAATTGAATTGAAAAATTATATATTGTACACATTATATTAAGGAGAGTGATCTGAAGATGGAAATTAGTAGGTACTCAATCGTGCTTTTAATGACAAGCAATATCTGTGATCTATGTGGATGGAATGAGTGCAAACTATGTAGAAGTTCCATAAAGTTTTACTGAAAGAGATTAATTAATACCACCACATGCTGATGGAATATTAGTTTATTCTTCAGATTCATCCAATAACAACAAACGGGCTGATTCGTAAAGGAAGTTGTATTGGTATACCGTTTGTACCATCATCATTCTATCATTTCTTAATTGTGACACTGTTCTGTAAATAGGATCATGCAGAGGGTCATATTCTCTTTTTTTACCAGCAATTGCTAATAAATGTCCTAAATCGTGGAATAAATGGTCTATAGCAATAAATGTACCAGTTCTACCCACCCCAGCAGAACAATGAACGATAGGAACAGGCTTGTTAGTACTGCCAACAGTATTGACTGTGGCACGGACATCCTCAGATAATCTGATTAATGGGGCAATTGATGGAGGTACTTTAGCATCCGCCCATTTAAAGTAATAGTAATGATAAACTTGCTTAGTCTTTCCACCTGCTTTCAACACCAAGCTGGTTAAAAGATAATCACCTTCAGAATTATAAACGGAACCAGCATGTCTAACACTTAATTGTGGGGTTTCAATACCATCAGCACTGATTTGTGGAGCAAAATCAAAGGTATCTTCATCTTGATCTGGCCAATACTTATGACATTTAACAATATTACTCTCTACTAAAGGGGTGACCATGACAATCACAATAGTATCATTTCCTTGTTTTTCAGATTCATTGAATGCCATACTCCAAAAGTGATGAGATGTTCCCTTTAATGGACCTTGAGCTGCTATATATTCATTGGTCTTACCGCTTGAATCTTGAACCTTTATATAAGAAGCATTAATATAATCAGATCCACCTTCTTGAACAGGAAGCTTGACTCTAGACTTGTTATATGGAAACACATTTGAATATCTATTCCTTGGAATATTATTAGGTTTAGTGGCATCGCTAGTTTTCCATATTGGATCTGAACTAAGCAATTCTGGGGAGGTTACCGCGTCTAAACCTTGACCTATGTGTTTATTCTCTAGTGAATTGAGTTGTTCGAAGTTTTCCCGTTGGTTCATCGCGGTTGCCTTTAGGAACAGCGGAACCGCCGGGATCTTTTTGAATAACCCTGGTAATTGAATCTTGAATGTGGTGATATTTGGCCCCTGTCTAACCTCAGCTATTCTTCTATATAAATGATTTCACAATTTTCGAGTACACGACTAGTGCATATTTTGTTGCAACCTAATAGATTCTGAAGTTTGATGCATGTCAAAGAAGGAGAAAAGACTGTTAATTACTTGACCCAAAGAAGTTAGCAAATGCCGACATAACACACTAATTCGTACTAAAGAGACACGAAGTATTAAAAAAGTTCCAACTTTTTGTTAATGTATAGATCCCTGGCTTAGCACATGACTTGTTACATCAGTAGCCCATAATCTGAAAAAGTTGTTGTCAGAATCAGGGACAAACCCGCAGGGCTCGAAGATACGGGGCTTTCTACCAGGGATGAAATTTGGGGCCCAATGAAACGGATAAAGATCTGGATCTTTTAGTGTGACTTGCAATCATTCAGTGAGGTCATCAGGGTACTCAGCACCAAAATTATACAATATGAAGTATTGCGCAAAAGAGTTGAAGGAATAAAGAAAATACTACGCCTTCGGATCAATGGCTGTAAAAACATTGATCAAGGATCATAAGCTTATGAGTTTCTTTGTAACACGAAAACGTCTCTACGTGTCATCGTATCGTAATACCCTTCTCTATCAAGTGTCACTGCCACTTTCCTCTAAGATTGTAACGCAGCACAGGGTATGTATGTCGTGCACACACCGCAAGTTTAGGGGCGTTTAGGGAGCCTCACCTTAGCATAAAAGAACAACTGAAGATTAAGTGATAAGGAATTTATTATCAATAAAAACATGAGTTTACCAAGTCCTGCCACATCGGTCAAGTTAGTGTTATTGGGAGAAGCCGCTGTTGGTAAATCATCATTAGTATTGCGGTTTGTTAGCAATGATTTCCAAGAAAATAAAGAACCAACCATCGGAGCAGCTTTCCTTACTCAAAAATGTACCATAGGAGAAAGGACGATTAAGTATGAAATTTGGGACACTGCTGGACAAGAAAGATTTGCTCTGTTAGCCCCAATGTATTACAGAAATGCCCAAGCAGCATTGGTGGTTTATGATATTACCAAACCAGCCTCATTCATTAAAGCCAGACACTGGGTTAAAGAATTACACGAACAAGCATCAAAAAATATCACTATAGCCTTGGTGGGTAATAAATACGATTTGGTCGAGGAAGAAGAAGAAGATGGCTTAAGAAAGGTCAGTGTGGAAGAAGGACGTAGTTTGGCTGAAGAAGAAGGTTTGTTATTCTTTGAAACCAGTGCTAAGACCTCATATAATGTTAATGAAGTGTTTATTGGAATAGGTAGTAAGATCCCAGATACTTCTTCAAGTCAACCAGAAACAGTCAGAGAAAATAACCAAGGAAGAATCGATTTAACTTCGAATGCTGGCGCATCTTCCCGTGGCGGCCCTGGCGATTGTGCTTGTTAAAACCACATAAACTTCCATTCACTACACATATACAACAACAATATCACACTCTTCAAACAATACTCGTCAAACCAACAATCGCACAATCTTTCTAATCCTCCTCCACAAGTATACGGAACTTAATGAATATCACATGAATATTCCTCAAGTGTACAGTCTGGTACACCTTATTTAATAATATACATTCTGGTTACTGCCAGGACCCCAGAATACAATCTCGGCTGTTTGTAACTAACATGATCAACGGTATCCTGATCACATTGTAAAGGTTGTAGTTTGTCATCTGCAAATGATTTAATTATCATTTATCAACATACCAGGTTTATTTCGTTTTGCAGTGTTAATTATCCACAAGCATCATTTGATCAATAGCTGCACCCAGAAATGGTCCCTCCAATATATCAACGTCACAGGGTCAAGTCAATGGGTATAGACCTGTCAAAGTAATATAGTTATAGTTGTAGGGAGATATTCCTTTGATGCCGCACCACTCCGAATTCAATTTATACTGATCCGAAAATCTACTTAACTCCATAACCAGTAAACTTCCATTGCCAACTAGACCATGTCACTCAGAGTCGCTTATATTCCCGAACACTTCTCCACTCCATTGTTCTTTGCTATTGAAAAGAAGTTATTCAATTTCAAGATTGAATTGACTCCAGTCATTGAAGGTTCTGGAAGACTTATCAACTTGTTGAACTCCAATGAAGTGGATATTGCAATTGGTTTGACCGAGGCTTTTGTTGCTGATATTGCCAAAGGTAACAAGCCTACTTACAAGATCATAGATACTTATGTCAAGTCTCCATTATGTTGGGCTATCAGTACTGGTTACAACCGTAGTGAATTGACCAATGCTACCCAATTACAAGGTAAAAAGATTGGTGTTTCAAGAATTGGATCTGGTTCTTACGTTATGAGTTTTGTCTTGGGTCATGACTTGAAGTTCAACCAACCATTCTACTCTGGTTTCCCTATTCTTTCTAACTTCAAGAACTTGAGAGATTCTGTTAACTTGAAATATACTGAAGAACCTGAACAAAATAGTGATGCTTTCATGTGGGAACACTTCACTTCCAAGAAGTACTACGATAACAAGGAAATCAAGAAGATTGGAGAAATTTACACTCCATGGCCATCTTGGGTCATCACTGGAAACGCTGAATTATTGGCATCCAAGACCGAAATGATCAAGGAATTCCTAGCTGGTTTGAACAAGGGTATTGAACACTTCAACGGTAACCACGAAGACGCCATCAAGTTCATCAGTGAAAACCTTGACTACACTGCCGAAGATGCCAGAGAATGGATCAAGACTGTTGAATTCAACAACCAAGTCGGCCAAGTTGGTCTTGACTGGGAAACCGTTGTTACCAAGACTAGTGACTTATTGAAACTTGCTGGTGTTTTGACCGACTCTGATGATGTCATCGAAAAGAGATTGAACGAAAGCATTGTCAGAAAGCTTTAAAGCAAACTCCCAACCAACTGTAGCTAACTAAGTATTTAAATATGTAAATAAGTGTGTAGGTTACAACAGAGATCTACATGGATCTTGATTAAATAGACATGATTTTGGTGCTGTATGATGTTTTAGGAAGTATAAATGTGGCCAGTAACTTCAATGGATACAAAAGGCAAAACTAGAAACACCCCCAAATATCACCTTTACTTCCTTATAAATAATTGGGGTGGTACTAGTACTCAACTCTTATATTGACTGAATTTTTTGCAACATTTGCAACACTATTTCTCCTAATGATAGTCTCCACAGTATAAATAGTGAACCATATTCTCTATTTCCCTTTAATAATTGATTGAAAAAATTAATAAATAATATTTATAATAGTTAATATTTACATATACATAGCTATACAATTGGGTCCTTTGTATACCATATTAGATCTTTATAGTTATACTTTTCTGCATACCCAGTATTCACACTTATATACAAAAGCACCCAAAGCTTTGATATCACCACTATAAGTGCTTTCAATGCCTGATTCTCTCTTTTCAAATACGAAACCCACTTTCTCAATAATTTCAATCAAATCTTCCCGAGCAAGCTCTAAACCATTCATTACAGTGGGTACTTTTTCGACTTTATCACCTACTTTTCTATCAATAAACAGTTGGTTATTATTGTCTTCAAAATGCCAAAGTAAAGGTCCAAAATTGATCCATGTACCACCCGGCTTCAAACAATAGTGAATCGTCTTTAAATAATCAATGATATTGCTAGCAGTATCTATGAAGAATGCAGTTACTAACACATCAAAATTCTCCTTATTTGAAGTACGGAAATCATTCGCAACCGGATCATGAGTATATGTTTCAGATTCAGCCAAATTATCGGGTCCGTATAAATCCACAAATGATCCAGCAGTCATGGACATCAAATCCTCATAAGGGATTTTTGGGTTTTCCTTGGAGAGTTCATGGATTTCAAATGGATTTGTATCTGGAATAGTTACTGGTCTGATCTGATTTATTCTTTTAGCAAGATGTGATGCTTTATGCAAATAAGGGAATATTGAATAGTTATGTGCAAAAGTACAATGATTAAGTACAAAATTCGATGCTAAAAGCATATGATAACTGAATTCATTTCCTTGACACCAGAAACCTCTTTTAACTAGTTCTAGTACCAATCTTCCTAAACCACAACCAGGGTTTAAAATCTTGATATTTTGTCTTTCTTCTTTGTTAGGAAAGAGCAGTTCAAGCTCATCTATAATCTTATAATAACTCACAGTGATTTCAGCTATTCCATCCGAACTCCATTCTCTAGCATACTGTAATATGGTGGCTCTTACTTTATCATATTCATTCGAAGTAGCAGATTCCCAATCATTTGGATTAGATGAAACCCCCCAATCCTTTGATATCGATACTGCTAAGTTCTGAGTAAACTCTTGGTTGATCCCAATACACTGTTTCATGTGCTCAATATGGGTAAGGTACCATGGAATCAATTCTTGTTCTTGTGGAGTCAAGGAATTATACTTGATCGTTCTAGATTTAATCAATTGTTCATACTCCCATTTGTGGTAGTTATAAAATGCCAGAAGAGTTGAAGTCAACGCTTTGTATTCTTCAATGTCTTGACTCATCAACAATAAGTAAGCGATTCAATCACTAATTCCTTTGTCTCTATAGGCGCACAGATTTAAAGTGAACACAATAAATGAGTAAGTTCCGTAATTAATGCACTGAAGAAATGAGTGAATCAATTTATAAGAATAGGATGGTAACAAATAAGGGCAGCTCTCATTCAATGGAATGTGTAGCGAAGTTTGGGTATTTTTCTATGTCTTATTTGCTCTATGGATTGGATCTAAATTTTGAATGGATCAAGATTTCTTAGGTCACAAGACCAAATAACCTGATCCCATAGAAGGAACAGTTACTAAAACTACATTAAACAATTGACTATATTAATATATTAATTTTTGATGATTTTTGGGTGATATATTTCTATACAACTCCCCATAATAAATTACTCAAGTTGACTTACATTGCATTTTCACCCTTGAACTTCTCCCATGATTCGTTCAATTTGATAAATACTCCTTGACACAACAATTCAGCTTCCTTGTTATCCTTACATTGAGAAGCAAGTTTATCGGGATGAATTGAACTAATGACCTTCATGTACTGAATTTTGACTTGCTTTGGAAGCATAAGCTCGTTACTAGTCAAGTTTCTTAATGCTGGTTTCATGTTAATACTAGAAGGAAGAATATCATCCAATTTGGTTAACATTTGTCTTAAGTTTCCTTGCTTAGAATTGGACCAATATTGAACCTTATCATTAATTCTGTCTTGAACCAAGGCATCAACTTCTTTAGGTGCTTTAGTATTTTTAGGTTTAACTGTAGTGGTAGTAGTTGCAGCCTTGGAAGGTGCTGGTTTAGGTGTAGGTTTAACCTTGTAATTATCAGGATTAACGATTCTGTCCACTCTTCTCTTACCATCCATGATCTTTTTATCCATGACACCAAGATCCTTGATTAATTCGGAATAGAACTTCAAACTCAATTCGTATTTCTCCATTAGTTCAAGGACTTCAGCTTTGGTGGTTAATAATTTAGTGTACCAATATTTGACTGGCTTTTGAGCAATAGTGTATGCACTATTATTAATCTCTTCTTCTGAGATCAATGCTAAACCACCCTCAACACTTTCCAAACTTTGCTTTAAGTGTCCAACGTGCTTATTGGCGACACCCAAATTAGAAAAGATAATGACTCTGTTTTCGTGATTTAATGGAAGCTTGTTCAAACATGCTTCGTATGACTCAAGTGCTCCAGTATAATCACCATTCTTGTAAGCTTCTTGACCTGCAGTCTTAAATTTAACATAATCAGTTCCGTCAAATTGGTTCAATGGTGAATTGTCTCTTAATGAAGATTTTAATGAGGTTCCTGCTAAGTCATTAGAAATACCTAATAAATCAATTGATTCGGATTCTGGTTTTGGAGATGATGCTAAAGAAGGTTTGGATGGGGCAGATTTTACTGGAGTAGGAGATTGAGAGGAAGCAGGAGTTGATGGATTCGATCTTTGAGAACCTTGGTTACTTTCAGGTCTTAGGACAGGCGGCTTTTCAGCTCTAGGCCTTTGCAAAGGTCTTTCAGCTCTAGGCCTTTCCATTGGTTCTGTTCTATGAGGACGTTCTGTTCTTTTTGGTCTTTGAGGAATTTCTGGTGATTCTCTACCATCTTGATTACCTCTGATCCTATTAAACGTGGATTCTTTCAAATCTTCATATCTCTTCTTAGCCTTTTCTCTATCCCTTTCTTTTTGTTCTCTCATGAAACGGTCAATTTCTTCATGATTGAAATTTTCAGAATCAGAACCAAAATCTAAATCAGTTTCATCCTTGTATTTATTTTCAATGGCTTCGGATTTGTATTGTTCTTGATTTTTCATCCATTCTGGTAAATTTGATGGACTTCCACTTTGGCTTCTTTGGTTTTGGAATTGCTCAATATTCTTCATGACTGTTTGCTTGGATTTGTTAAAGAGTGAGTTGGCGGTCTTGAAAAGATCTTGTCCTAATCCATTGAAATCAATACCTTCATTTTGTCTGGAGGATCTTGCTCCTTCATTTCTAGGTCTTTCTTTCCTTGGACTATTAGATCCTGAATTTTTGTTCATGATATAGTTAACACATTCTTGAAGATCAACTCCCTTTCTGCGAATAGCATCGTTGGCGTCTTCAATAGTGAAACCGATATCAACCAATTCGGCAACAACCGAGTCCTTTCTTGACATATCAGACTGGTTGCCAGATGATGATTGACTACCAGTAGGACGAGGTGGAGGGGTTGGAGTTGCTCTCTGTATGTTAACATTCATGTTTGTAGGAGTCTCCCGAGCTTGAGAAGCTTTCTTTTGTTGCTCAACTGGAAACATATCAATGAAATCATCATCCAATAAAGATCCAGAATTGGTAGCATTTAATCCACTTTCATTATTTGCACTTTTTGAATTGCTTTGAGTAGTTTGGCCCGAAGTTTGGAAAATGGCAAACGGGTTGTCATTCTGGAGTGAACTTGTGGATGAAATTACAGATGAACCTTTAGATAAGGAAGGACCAGTTTGAGTTGGAGATAACATATTATTCAAAGGTCTTGATGGAGTTGAATTTCCAGACGATGGATTAGATAAGAAATCAAGATTGGACCAACTATCCATTTTAGGGTTCTGTAACAGCAGAAGCAGTGAGTTTTGCAGGGCCTTTGTAGGTTGCAGTTGTTGCTTCAGCCTTTCGGACATCGGCAAGTTATTCAGTCTTTTGCCATTGTTGGCAGACAGAAAAAGGTCTGCGAAGGCATCTTTCTTCGGAGGCATAATGAGGGGTCAAAGATACCAAAATGCAATGACTGTGATGTTGTAGAACCTTCCACTAATGGTTGGTGATATATGTTTGTGTGTAGTTGAGAACACAAGACCTGATCTGTAACATCCTGCATATAACGGAACGGAAGGGCAATAAGAGAGTAAGAGGGAGAAACATGATATCGTGCACGAAATCAAGAGATTTGGTAGTGGGTAATAGAGAAATAAGAGAGCTGGGATAGAGGAGTATGACCATTTCTTTTCTATAATTTTTTTGGCTTTAAAATTCAAGGATTATTCAATTTTATGGATTATTGAAATCAATATTATATTTAGCTTCGATTGAAGTTACGATATACTATGGAAAACTATAATCGGCTAATTAAAACAATGCTTTTGATTTACATCCCATCCCTTAGAAAGTTTTGGTTCATCTGTTCTGACTTCATCATATATGAACAAATGTGCAGTAATAATAATCTAGTTCGCTTGTTGAGCTAGACCAGACTTCAAAAATTGAAGTAACAAGAGCAGATAAATCAATTTGACTAGCACAGTTTTTCTGCTTCTTTACTTTGCTTCGCTTTTGGTTTTGCAGCTGGTGATTGATTAGGTTTTTCATCATTACTGATAAATATACATTTAGGGGGTAAGATCACACGACCAAAAGCCAAGTCCAAACAAAAAAACAAAACACTTCAAAAACAAGCAAACTCAATGAATAACTCTTTACATTGACTCTCTCCTTAGCTACAACTCTCTGTATATCTCCTTTCGGTCACACTCACATATTCCATCTATTGAGGCTTTGGCTTTTCGCAGCAAGAACAGTCGTGCATCAACCACGCCATCTGATGAAAATTTATCTACATCTACAATCAGAAATCTAACATTAAAACATACCACCAAGATGCATTTGATGTACACTTTAGGACCAGACGGAAAGAGAGTTTACACTTTGGCCAAGACCACCGAAGAAGGTGAAATCACCAAGTCTGCTCACCCAGCTCGTTTCTCCCCAGATGACAAGTACTCCAGACAAAGAGTTACCTTAAAGAAGCGTTTTGGTTTATTGCCAACTCAAACCCAAAACTAAGCAAATTAGATTCATAACATTGATACCAACAAGAAGTGTTGAAAGGGAGTGTTAATTTGGGTATTTTGGTTCATTGACTTACGGAAAGTTGTTGAGATGAGGCCATCTTGACATTTACATGAACCGGTCATTCTACATATAATTAAAAATCAGTGTACTATACGTTTATCACTTATTAGATAGTAATATAAGCTATTAAGGAATATAGATGTAGGAAAATCGAGGACTTACTGTCAAGTTTAGTTGTTTATTTGGATATTCATGAGATTCGACGTGAGATATTAATGTATTCGTGACGGACTAAAGCACAGTAACAGATGAATAAGAATGTTGTATTGTAGAAGACCTCTATTTCTAAATGTTGAAGGGATATATCCTAACAGTTTCATCATCTTCGACCAAGCTGATGGTTGAATTTTGTAGTTTGTATGAATATCTTAGGTAATGACATAATGAAAAGATGATTATCTATGGAAATCAATATATTTGAGATGTAACTTGTCATTCCTCAAGATTTGGACATATTCGGCTATACTCCATGGTTCCAGCTTACTCTTAAAGTACACCTCATTGGTTGAAAATAGCCGGCCCCATAGCCATCAAAACGATAAGTCCTCTATTGAACTATCATTAGTACTCATTTACGCTTCTGTCGCTACCAGAGAGACAGATATTTGATGGAGTCTTGGTTCATCTATACCATAAGACGCGACTGGATGGTTTATGAAATCAACAGTTTCAATCACAAAGGCTCTTTCTTTTGGCCTGTGGCTTCTAAATTGAACTCAGCGTTTCTCAAGTAGCTCTCCCACATTTGTGCAAGGACTTCTGAGTCCAAGTTGTGTCTCGCAACCTCTTGTAAATACTTGTTTACAGTCACCACTGATTCATTCAAGTTTTCCTATAAAGAAAAGTTAGCCAATGAATAGAAAAAACCGGAGATTTCGTTTTCACGTGATACTTACCATGTTGTTGATGATTCTAGAAAGTAAGGCATTCTGTGCCTGTTCGTGGGGGTTCTCCATTCTATTAATGTTGTGTTTATTTTAACGCTGCAAAATCTAGGTTTAGTCTCACACATATTAAATGGTAATATATTATGGCTGAGAAGTTTGAACCCAAGCACGACCTGATCTGAAAAGCGCTCAAAATGGCAAAGCCCAACCACTTTGGTCCCACCACAAGTTCATCCATACAAAAAAAGTAAAGGCATCTTCTGTTTTTGCATTGGTCCTTTAAGAACTATTCTTTTCATCATGGACTTCGTACAAAAACTTTTCATAACAGTAGTGGTAGCATTACTGATAGCAGTCGTATCATTTGCTTTACAAACAGGACAAATAGGTGTAAGAAGCAAGAACAAATCACCATATAATAAGCCAAGTTTCTTAATTTTAGGAGCAAATGGAGCAGGTAAAACCAGTCTCTATTTCAAGTTGATTAATGATTCACAAGAGGAAAAGGAACAACCTATAGTGAATACAGTTTCATCCATTGATCCTAATTTTGGAGAATTGAAGGTTCCATTTTGCAGCGACAGTATTTCCAAGAAATATCAATTGGTAGATTATCCTGGACATCTCAAGTATTTCCAACTTCTTAATAAGCTTATTTATGAAGACATCACTTTATCTAAAATCAAGGGCGTTGCTTATGTGATTGACTCTTCTGCTGCGAATTTCAGTTCTAATGTTGAAAGTATTTCCAAATTTTTATTCAACATTTTCTCTATCACTGAAAGAACTCCAAACGGAGTTGATTTCTTATTTGTTGTTAACAAGAATGATTTATTTGACTCCACCCCAGTTCATAGAATCAGAACTGCTTTAGAAACTGAAATTAACAAGTTGGTACAAAATGAGTTAAACACTTTCGATAAGAATTCTGGTATCGACAAAGACGATGATGAAGATTTAGAAAGTGTTGGTCGTGATACCTTAAGAGAATTCTGGTTAGGTGTTATTTCTTCTAAGGATGCCAAGTTCACCTTTGATAAATTAGAAGGTAATATGGACTTTATTGGTGGAAGTGTATTGAAGAATAAGGTCGACGGATGGGAAAACTGGATAGACGAAAAGGTAGTCAACTGATACGTAATCTACAAATGTTCTTGATCATATTAAACCTACACAGTTTTTTTTTCCTGGTTGAAAACGGAGAATTCTATTATACATAGTTGTAGTAATATACATATTATTCTTTTAATAACATTTTTGCTTAAGCAAGGTTGTTGCTGGGTACAGAAGGAAAAAATGACTCGTCCAGCTGGATCTTTTGGTTTCTGTTTCTATTGTATCTGATTTTGTTGCAATTCAGAATTCTCGCAGCAAATATTCCTTTATCCAATGTGTAGTTTTTAAACTTATATGCGGTGATTTCATCAGTTAATTTCTTCAATTCTATTTCTGTTTCTTTGATGTCTTGCGTGAGCTTATCATATTTTTCTTTATTCGATTCACTCTTGGAGGATTCACCTTCTTTCTTGTCATCCTTATCGTCCTTCTTACCACTCAAGTATCCACTCACAAAGGAAGTGATTTTGTAGGGCTTTATCCTTTCAGCCTGATCTTTCAAAAGGCAAAGCTTACTGTCCAATGATATTTTCTTTTTGGCAAGTTCATTATAGTCTTCAGGTTTGATGCTGGTTGCAAAATGGCCATCTTTCAAGTGGGATGGGCATACATAGAAGAAGTCAGCTTTATTTTCTGAAAGAAGAACAGTGGAGGTGGGTTTGAAACAAATCAAACATGCTTTTGAGTCAGATTCTGAAACTAACTTTACGAGATAATTGTTTGGAAATGGGGGTGTTGGCCTGGTGTAACTCATTACGTATTGATTCTGTATCAGATTCGGTTTCACTAGATAAGATCCTTACAAATCACGTGACAGAGGACCACTTAGATCAAGATCTTTTGTCAGTTTCTATTAAGGGCAACAATAGAGTTTTAGACATCAAAAGTAATTAATATGCGCGGTGGAAATAGTTTACGAGGTCAATTGAGCCACTGGTCCGAATGTGGGGTTAAAAATATAGGTTTCCTTTACTGATATTTACTGATATAGTATGGGAAAGGATTTAGGAGGATATAATCCTGGATGCAGTACTGGACCTACCCACCTCATAATTTTTCTTTCGCCCGAACTTTCCGTTGTAAGTGTGGCCCTTCAGTGTTCATAGTGTATAATATTTCCCAATCTGTGAGGCAAACTACTCGTCAACAACCTCGGGCCTATTCCTGTATATGCAATGGAAACCGCCGAAAAGATCATTCCCTGTAACGTAACAGATCAATTGAACCTAAGCATACCTGAAATAACTCCATTGGTCAATTGTCGCTTTTGTAACCTCGCTTGCCTTGTCTGGGGCTCTCGTAGAACATTTTCATAAGTTTGCAAGTGTCACGTAGATATTCACAATATTTAGCGAATTTTTTTTTTTTTTTCGTTCTTGCGGGTGGCAACGTTCCCGCACTATCCACTGCAGCAGACAATAATAGAAGCAAACTACGGAATAACCCTGAATTGGCTGTCCATTAATTTAGCGGTAATATTAAACAGAATTGAACTGTTTAACAAATTGTTAACATGGGTAAAAAGTAGTAGCAAATTCGATTGACAGGTCACCATATGTACGTATTATAGAGATGTTTTTACCCCTCTATTTAACCTCATCTTTAAACACCAATCACACCCCTCTTGGCGCTTAGGCCTAGCCCCCTAACGCGGCGTGCGCACACCAAGAAAATTTTCCTTCATCGAACTGAAAACTCATTTGTTGTTTTACAACCCTCCGTAAAACGTATAAGTCCTCAATAAGGAATAGATAGGACAAGGACAATCATTCAAGTCCATAGTCCGCAAACCATACTCAAAACAAATATCAACTTCCCCCATAGTTAAGTTTCTCCTTTGTGTTCAACTTTAACGCCACCCTTCTAACAACTGACCCGCTCACGGACACGCCCTGGTGACCCTCTTGTTAGTAATTGTTGGACATCGTATACTTTCGACTTTAATCCAACTACACACACTTTTCCTTTGGTTTATTCATCACTAGATTACATCTATTCAGTGAATATACTGATTGATTAACCTCATTACTGACTTGATTCGTGACACGTATCCTTATTATTAACTAACCGAAAGACCCCTTGTTCAATCCTTGGAGTCCCGCCGTTATAATCAAATCATCTCAATCACATACACAGGCAAAAGCCATTGCATAATAAAATGTCAACAGATCATCAAGAAGCTGATATCGACTCGATAGTCGACAGATTATTGGAAGTTAGAGGTTCCAGACCAGGAAAACAAGTGACTCTCTTAGAACACGAAATTCGTTACCTCTGTACTAAAGCAAGAGAAATCTTTATTCAACAACCAATCCTTTTAGAATTGGAAGCTCCAATTAAGATCTGTGGTGATATCCATGGACAATATTATGACTTGTTACGACTCTTTGAATATGGTGGCTTCCCTCCTGAAGCTAACTACTTGTTCCTTGGTGATTATGTCGATAGAGGTAAACAATCTTTGGAAACTATTTGCTTATTATTAGCTTACAAAATTAAATATCCTGAAAACTTCTTCATCTTGAGAGGTAATCACGAATGTGCTTCTATTAACAGAATTTATGGTTTCTATGATGAATGTAAGAGAAGATACAATATCAAATTATGGAAGACCTTCACAGATTGTTTCAATTGTTTACCAATTGCTGCTATTATAGATGAAAAGATCTTCACTATGCACGGTGGTTTGTCTCCAGATTTAAACTCTATGGAACAAATTAGAAGAGTCATGAGACCAACCGATATTCCAGATGTTGGTTTATTGTGTGATTTATTATGGTCTGACCCTGATAAAGATATTACAGGCTGGTCCGAAAATGATAGAGGTGTTTCCTTTACATTCGGTCCAGATGTGGTTTCAAGATTTTTACAAAAACATGATATGGATCTTATTTGCAGAGCCCATCAAGTGGTGGAAGATGGTTATGAATTCTTCTCTAAGAGACAGCTTGTTACTCTTTTCTCTGCTCCAAACTATTGTGGTGAATTCGACAATGCAGGTGCCATGATGAGTGTGGATGAAAGTTTATTATGTTCTTTCCAAATATTGAAACCAGCTGATAAGAAACCAAGATTCCCACCTTCTAATGTCGCTAGCAACAGACCAGTTTCCACTCCAAGAAAGCCAAAAAAGAGTGTTAAATAAACTAGTCTGTAAGAAAGATTGATTTGTCGTTTTTGATTTTGACTTGTTAACTTTTTTTTTTATCATTTTCCATTTTTTGTTTATTGTCCACTATTGGCAAGTAATTAGAAGCATTTCAAATTATCTTATTACTGTCTCAAGTTCATCTATCCGAAAGATAGAGTCACATCATTAACCAAAATTAACTTTACAATCATTCATCGGCTTTTACATGACCATCAACCATAAAATACACAAATTAATCAATGTTCGTATATGTTACAGAGTTCCTGTTTGAATTCTTCAGTTTTTTGTCATACTGTTGAAAACCATTCATGAATAACCATCATAACAACCACATGATCATCAATTGTACATACAAAGAATTTTTTTTGGAGGTTCGGATGATATTATATAGACATAAATCGTTATCTTTCGTTAGTGAGTCTGCACTGATAGAAATTATTTATAGGAAAGCGCAGGTAATTCACATCGAGAGAGATTTGTCTATAAGGAGAACATGAAATTAATTTAGTTGATCGTTGTTTATATAGACTTCACTACTATGATGATTCTCTCTAGTTTAGTATTGTCTTACTCCACAAACTTTTATTTCTTGTCTCTATTATTAGATAGTTATTTAGTATTTTATAATCACCTTTAAATGATTCAAACTTAGCGCGATTGATTCAATGGATCAACGACTATTCATGATTGAATAGAGCTATTTTGTTGAATTTTTTTTTGTTTTTTTTTGGGTGGTTGAAGTTGAAAAGGTTGATGATATGAATATATTTGGTTAATTTTTGATGATATACACCAATATGTCCAGTTTGTCTACTAGGTTATTATTTAAATTTTAAAGATTTAATTTTTACCATTCTCTTTATATATGTTGATAGTGTCGATAATTATTAAGATTACTTATGAACGTCTGATTTATGTTCTCTCAGCGCTTTAATGATTTCCAGCTTGGTGGGATCCTGTTGATGATTCCCCATTTTTTGTTGTTTTTGTTCTGATTTCAGCTGGAAAAAGTCCCATTTACAGTGACTCTATACTCTTGTTTTATGTATACTGTCATAATAAACACATTTTTTTGGAAATGCTCCCACTCCTAATAAAAATGTCTCGCTCATGTAATCACAAATTGCACCTATACACCTCATAAATCAAAGATTCTCGTGACTTGGACCTTATGTCAGAATCTTGACATGGGATTTGTCACCTGTGAGGAAGAAGATTATTGGTTTAGAACGGAGTTGTCAAATTAGAAGAATATCGTCTTTATTTTAACTGGTATAAAAGGATGATATAATTCTCTCAATATCATATCTAGACCAACATTATTGTTGTCAACCAGATTAATGCGTATTGTAATTTCTTGGGGTGGATACCTAATTTTTACCTTATTGAAATATATAAAGAGATTCCGCTTAATTTGTAGTGCGGGAAGTAACCGGGCTAGGGAATATCGTCGAAGCATGTCTCGGGCAAAAATTCTTCTCGTAATTAGTTAATGACCAATTAGAAGTAACCACTCGTTTGGTGGCGAGAGAGATGACATCCCTATAGTCAACCTATAAGATTATTTAGGGTTGTCCTGCATGGACTTATCCTGATTGTTCCTACATATAATAGATTAGACACCTTTAAAATCGTCATACAATTCACCCCATCTACAGATCTTCCTCATACTTATATCGGACCTATATCGGACCCCTCATATACCATGATAGATCAAGATCCGTCATGTCGAATCTGTTGCGAGGTGGCCACGGAATCACAACCACTTTTCCATCCTTGTAAATGCCGTGGTTCTATCAAATACGTACATCAAGATTGTCTTTTTGATTGGTTAAAACATTCCAACAGATCAACTCAAAAGTGTGATATTTGTAACACTGAATATAAATTCAAAGCCATCTATGATCCGTCAATGCCAAAGAGAATACCTTTCAGTTTAATAGTATCAAAATTTCTGGATTTTTTAACTACTGGATTATTCAAATCATTATCGATTACTTTATATGTAATATTTTTATTACAATTACCTTTGTTTTGGAAGTTTGCTGGAAGAGTTTATACTTGGGCCATAGATGGTTCATTACCAGCAGAAAATACTACTATTCTCGAAGCTTTGTTATTTGGAAGACTCGATATTGTCAAATACACTGAATCACTCGGTCCTTTAAGTCCAATCGAACTTTTCTTTGTCTATGGTGAACAAAGTTTCCATTATACTTATTTTAGTGGTGTTAGACACATCTTTGTGTTTCTGTTAGTTCATATAGCATTGTTTATTGAGCATGAATGGGTGGTTAGGGATGAAGGTTATACAAAGTCCCTATTAAAGAGAATTGGTAAAGAACCAAGAACAAAATTACTGGATATGTTACAACAAGCATTGACTGCTCTCAGAACTGATGGTGCTCAAGGCAATGCTGAAGCAGCCGAAAATGTTCAACAATTGGAAATGTTAGCCAGAGCTATTGGTGATCTTGAGCAAGAACAACCTGCTCAACCTCAAACCCAAGAAGCTTTAAGAAGACATTTACAAGAAGGTGATTATGAACAAGTTTTTGGCCCTGAAAGAGTTATCGAACGAGATATTCCCTTGAATGTACAAATTGAAACCCTAGCAGATCAACCTCCTCCACCTCAATATGATAATCCTCATGAAAGAGAACAATTTGAAGAAATACTTGAAGACCCAATTGCTCAACCAGCTCCAGAACCAATTGCCCAACCAGCGCGAAGACGAATTGCTGAACCTGGAGAACGAGTTCCTTTGGAAGTAGCAGTCGATAATCTTGGTGATAACCTTGCGGATCCTGAAGAAGCTGCTGCTGCTGCTGCTGCAGAAGCAAATGGAGGTGGTGATTTACTTGAGATTTTTGGCTTTGCCCTCAATCTCAAAGCTCCAATTCAATTGACAATACTTTCTGACTGTATCATCGCAATTTACTTGTTTGTGTTCTACTTTATTCCTCACTTTCTTGGAAATACGGTTGCTTCCATGATTAGAGTTTTTGTTACTAATTTAATCCGTTTCGTACCTAATATTCAAATTCCTTATATCGATCAAAGTAAAGAATACTTTGCCGAATTACTCAAAATTGAATGGGTAGAATTCGTTTATCTCACATTGCAACAATACTTTTATGGACCTATTTGGGATACTTTTGAGTCAATCTTTATCTGTCCTTCTACTCATCCCAATTTCCCCGAAAGAATTACTTTGTTATTTATTGGTTATGGTATTGTTGGTTATGGTATCTATTCCGTCATGTCTACTTTAACCTCGGGTGAGAAACCATTAATGGGAAGCTCCAGAAAAGTCTATAAATTATTGTTTGAGTTAACTTCTACTGTTAAAGTTTTTTTCATTCTTGCAATTGAAATCTTTTTTTTTCCTGTTTACTGTGGATGGTTATTAGATTTCTGTGGAGCTCCATTACTTCTTCATGAGTTTTCGAGAAAAGAAGAAGATGGCTCTAAATCCATTTTGATTCTTTTATCATCTATTTCTGAATTTAGTCTGGCCTCACATACCAGATTATTTGGATCTTGGTTAATGGGTACTACTTATATGGTATTCATTGCTATTTTCGTTGGAATGGTTAGAAATAAAATTTTGAGACCAGGTGTTTTATTCTTCATTAGATCACCGGAAGATCCAAACACTAGAATTATTCATGATGCTTTAGTTAAACCTTTAGCATTACAAATATCAAGAATCTATTTGAGTGCCAAGGTTTATTCTGTTTTTATTTTAATCGGTATTGGTGGTGTCACTTGGGGTTTAAGATTAGCAAAACAAGATGATACCAAGGTTCCAATTCCTTCATTCCACATTTGTTTGGTAATTCCAATCCTTGCATTACCTTTCATTGTACCTATTCAACTTTTCCAAAAGTATGTTCATATTTATTGGAAACGAGTCTTTGAAATTTCTTCTCATAAAATGAGATTATCTCATTTTATTTTAGGAAAACCAGTATCTCAAGAAAGAGGTTACATTGTTTACCGTAATTTATTGCTTCAATTTTTAGGTACTAGTCAACCTGATTATTCCAGGCCAACTACTTATAGAGAAGCCTTGAAGATCTTTGAAGAAAACCCTGAAGTGAAGGCATGTTTTGTACCAAATGGTTCATTTGTTAGAGTTCCTGATAATGATACACTCTCTAGAAAATATATCAAGAAGCTTTTTGTGGCGGTTACAAAGGATGATAAATTAATCTCTCCACAGACTGAGCCTGTCAGTACTGGTTATGAAACTCCAACTTCGGATGAAGAAGAAAATATAACTACTGAGAACAGATATACAATTGTGTACAGACCACCAAACTTTAAGTCAAGATATTTGGGATTGTTGGCTTTGTTATGGGGATTTGCTGTTGCTTTGTTCTTAACTGTTTTCTTTGGGGCTTTGGCAGTTGGAAGACCAGTTGTAAGAGCTTTTGGAATTGTTTTTGGACATGAATTTTTCTTCAAGAACAGTTTACCATTAAACTGGAATGTTGATATCTTTTCTGGTGCTATTGGTCTTTTCATCTTTGTAATTTTATTGAGTTCCTTTGATGCCAGACTTGAAAAAAAGAGATTACTAGAAGCTACAAATGGTGCAAATGGTGCAAATGGTGCAAATGGTGCAAATGGTGTTGAGGTCAATAATGAAGTAAATGAAGCAAACATGGCTGCTGCTGCTCCAATTGCTCCAATTATGAATATTGGTATCAGATTGGGAAATACATTAAATTTTGAATTATTAATTTGTTCTGCTTTATGGGGGGCTTGGATGGGAAGTACCCATATATATTGTGTGGAAAATCCTGCCAGATACTATTTCCCATATGAACCATATTCAGTTGTTGGACCTTCTGAATTGTTGTTGAATAGAGTGACAATTCCAGTCCATCTCTTGGTTTCTTACTGGACATTTTTTAAATACTTAAAGTATCCAGTGGCTGGTTTCAAAATTCATGTTCTTCGAAACGTGGAAGAAGAAGATGTTCAATATAGAAAATGGATGAGTGAATTAGCAATCGGGTTCTTATGCCTCCATGTTCCTCTGTTCCTTTTATTGATGTTCTGGGAACACGGAGGCTATCCTTATGCTTACATGGTAAATACCCGGCCTGTAACTTTTGCAATTTATGCATTAATCTCAATGTTTTGGGGACTTTGGTCCATGTACGATTCATTATTGGATATGGTGAAGAATGAGACATATGTGAAGGGAAGAACTATAGAAAACATGGATGAATGATAGCGAAACCTATCAGACTTCAGAACAGTTTAATGACATAATTTATTAAACTCATTATATCGATGAATTGAAATGATGCATTTTGTCAGAACATCAATATTTTTACATCAAAACTTTACGAACAATATATTGATGGTTTACAGATTTAGAACAGCATTTGAACTATTACGAAAAGCAGATAAGCTCCTTCAAATACTAACACATAACAAGAATTCTCTACTGTTTTTTACGCTTTTCTATCATATATTTAGTACATACTCCACCTATAGCTTTATAGAAGTCAGTTGAATTAACGACAAAGTATCAAAATTGGAACCTAACAACCAAAATAGTAAAAATGAGAGTATTTTGGATAATCAAGTAGAATTTATTGACCCGTTTGTTCAAAAATTTGAATAACATGTAATATACATGAAAATCTCTGGAGCAATATTCAATAATGATTCCCTCCTCGTATCTGAACCCACGGAAGAGTATTCATGTCCGAGAAAATCTCATTAAATAAAATGCTTTTTTTTAAATTGTTATCTTACACTATTTTTGTTGCTTTAATTGATAGCTTCAGTTTATTCAGATTGTGGGATATCTTGAACTTCTTTTTCACCTCTGGAAGTACCATCATCCTCAAAAGGTGGAACTACAGGATCTTCCTTAAGAGGAATTTGTTCAACATTCTCTTCAGTTTCAATTTCAACTTCTGGAGCTTCATCAGGAACTTCGACTTTAGATTCACTTGGCTCTTCTTGAGCAACTTCGTTCTTCACGAATGCAGTTTCTTTGGCTTCCTTTGGTTCAATTGGATCTTCAATAAGATCGGCAACGGCAGTTGGAGAACTAGCAGAAGGATCTAACCTGTAGTCAGCAATGTTATCATGGAAAGTTTTACAGTCAAAATCCCAACCAGTTAAAGCCTTGGAACTGTTACATTGACTCTTGGTCCATGGGGTACCGTAAATCAATGAAGAGTATTGAACGTAGAAAACAGTACTCAATGCAAGCAAAATAGTTAAAAGAACAAAGCTAAATTTATGCAAGTACTTGGAACGAGCCATAATATAGCCAGTAAAGATTTCTAAGGTGTGTCCTAAGACTAAGACACCAAAGTAAAGGGATGGAAGGTAATGGTGCAAGAATAATTGTCTACCCATGATAAAGAATGGAAGATAATGCAAAGCCCACCCAGCAGCGTAGGAAAAGACTTGAGCATTAAAGTTGAAAACTTCCTTATCCGAAGCAACGCTTTGACCTACATGCCATTTCAAGACAGATATTGCAAAGTGAATGGAGAAAATCACAATAGAGGAAGTGATAGACCACCAGACAACAGCATTACCAAGGAAGTAAACTTGCTTGCTTTCATTGACCCAGTAGTTAATACCTCTCAACAATAATGGCCAAGAGTAAGGAGATGATTGCCAGTTGTGGTGACTGGTTAAACCTTGGTTAATCTTCCACATTCTCTTGTGAGATTCAACAATCTTGTCCCATAATGATAAAACAGGGTAGTTAATAATCTCGTTGTCCTGAAGAAGTGGGTTAGTGTTGGTTTCAATGTACCAGTGGGTCAAACCTCTTAAACCTTGGGAAGCAGTGGTAACTTCTTGTTGTTTGAAACCCCAGTCTGGTAATTTAACTTCACTCGAGAACAAATAGTTACCAGTCATAGCATGCTTCAATCTAATGACACTCTTCAAAGCATGGACATTTTTTTGAGCATCACCAGCTTCAGATCTGTACTTGACAATTTCAACAATGAAATCATCATTACCATCACCAGCGAAGCCTTCGTAACCATAGGCAGAAACTTCCTTCTGCCAGTCACGTTCACTTACTGGTGGCTTTTCATCATGAGAGTGTAATCTTCTACCGGTGTTAACATGCTTCAATCTAATCTTGGTACCATCAACTAATGGTTGGAAGGTATCTGTAGTAATGGATGCATTGTAAGGTTCAATCAACCAGTCGTTATTGGTGTCTAAGTGAGGGTATAAAGTAATTTGTTGTTGCTTGGAACCAGTTGGGTAGAAATGAGCATGAGAGTGTAAATAACCACCAAGAGTATCAACATGACGGAGAGTAACGACAGAACCTAAACCGACCTTAGGGTTGATGTCTCTTGGAATCGTATTACCTTCTAAACTAGCTCTGAAAGCAGAGGACATGAAAGCAGAGCCATCACCTTCTTGATTCAAAATTTGGAAATGAATAGCAAAGAAGAGCACATATAAAAAGGCAGGAACACCTAATAAAATAAGACCTCTGGCGAAGAAGTGACCGGTAACTTTCTTAGCAGAAACGTTCAAATCACCAATAATGAACCATAATTGGTAAACACATAAAATACCAACCCAAGCGATGGTGAATAAACCAACCCATTTAGAACTGACTGCCAAACCAAGACCAATACCAGTAATGATCAAGTATCTGAACCATCCTAAAGAGAAAGGGGTTTGGATTTCGAATTTCTTCCAAGCATAAACGGTGGCAGCGATAAAGAAAACCAAAGGAGAATCAAGTAAAATATATCTAGAAATAGTCACATTTGAATTTTCAATAATCAATAAGAAAGAGGTAATAAAAGAGACAATTGGTCTAACGCCAGACGATCTTAAAGTCAAGTAACATAAAAGAACGGTCCCAATACCTAAAAGTGCAGGGAATTGTCTCATTAAAACATAAGGAGTGGAAGCAGGATAAACATCACCAATGGATTTAAATTCGAAATCACCAGCAAATCCACCAAGGTATCCAACACCGGCAAAAAGCATCTTTGCTAATGGAGGGTGGACATCCATGAAGAATTTACCTAAAATATACTTTCTAGCAAATCCACCAAAATGAACTTCATCAAAAACCACGGAATGAGGGTTTGATAAATTGTATAAACGGATATACAAGGAAGATGCCAAAAGGATTGCAAGCAAATAGAATTCCTTGACATCGACAATCAGACGTTTTTTGATCAATGAAAGACTTGGAGTTGAAACAAGGAAAGATCTTTCTGGACCTGTAGAAAATACTGGGTCAACCACTGGATCAACAGTAAAGATGGACGTCGGTTTATTGGCATTGATGGCCGCTGTCCTTGCGGCTGAGCTGGGGTTTTTGGACTTAGCCATGGTATATACTCACACAACAAAATCCGAGTCAATCCTCGTTCTAATTGGAAAGGAAGAAGAGCCTGAGTTGTTAAAGGATGCGATCTAATCAACAGGGTGTTAATTACGCGTGGTGAAATTTTCAGTGATTACCTAATAGTAGAACCACCACATATGCGTGGTGCGTGTCGCAAAACCTTGAAATAAAGTTGAGGGAAGAAGAGAAGGGAAAAGGGTTGGACAGGGTTGAAAAATAAGAAAGAAGGTAAATGGAGTGAGACTTGAGGAAATTTAGAAGAGAAGGGCTTATTCACATGTCGGGGCCTAAACAAGAAGTCTACCCTGAACCATACTACATTAAACTAGATCGGCCTTATTACTTAGACATGAAAGTGGAGTCTGGTTAGATGTTTTTTTACAGAGTCTGGTCAATATTTTATAGTACTAAAGCACTGAAGTGTATTTTCTTAGCCTTTGTAGAGGTGAACATGAAATTTACTTAGTACCCCAAAGTGAACCGATTTCTACGCTATTAATAGCATTTCCTATACAAGTAGATTTGTTTGTACACTTAGTGTACAAATAGGGTGTATTGAGTAGATTGTGTTTGTTGGTCACTTTTGACGTTTAGGTTTCTCTTCTTAGCATTAGTGACTAGATCCACATGCATAGCTAGTCACTCAGTCAACCTGGAAAACTACACCAGGACTTAACACACATTTAGCCGATTTTCCTTTGTCTAATCTGTCAATACCGCATAAAGCTTCTGACCAGTGCCCAGGTCGTTACACAGTAGTGGGTATAGCAACAACAACAACAGTTTGTCTCTAATGGAGTAGCTTAAACTCTAGGTTGTTTTTTTTTTTTTTTGATGACCCATAGACTCAAGTGTCATAAAGGTTGGCACCTAACTGGTGCAATTGAACTGATTCTCAGTGGTTTCAGAACTGAATTACCACTAAACCCAAAATGATTCTTGTACATTGTAGTTAGAATTTTTTTTCAGTTCACTCCTCCTATGGCATTTCTTGAGATTTCTTCTATTCGAATCGGAATTCTTATGGAATCAAGAAAGCTATTTTTATTTCTAATCATTACAATCACATTAATCTGAGTCATTTATGGTCTGCCAATGTTGCAAGTTCTCCATCATGAGGCTTTCTTATTCTTTGGGGTAGTTCTCAAAAAATTATACTCGCCTTGGAAATCAGAAAAATGAAATATAAGCTTTGAAAACCCAATATATGATTTTCATTTCCAAGGATAAAATCCAGGCTCATCCTTATACAGCCTTATTATAACCCTGATTTCTATTCTATTCAAAATAGTTTCATTAAGACTTCTGGCAGTCAAACTCAATTACAATTCAATTGTTTTAGTGGATCAGAAAAGAGCTGAATATTCTTCACCTCTTAGAGAAATCAAAATGGGGTATCATCCCCCAAATTCCAGACTCAACATTGTAGAACTGATCATGTTCAGTAATCTAGATCAATACACCGTTATCAAATAAGTTGCTATAATCGATTAGTAATTGAAAGGTGGATTTCGGATCTTGACGGAAATTGGGGGAATTCAGTAATTCAGGGTTTTATCAAAAAGAGTTGTGTTGCATCAACTTTTTTTTTAACTAAAAATTAAGCCAATTTAAATAATTGTTTCATTGACAATTGGAGTCAACTAGACATTTAAATCAGCGCAATTATGGAGAATCACGAAAGTATTCTTCACTAAAATTCTTTGGTATTCACATATGTATAGACAAGGTGCTACAAGGCAATTTACCCCTTAATGATTGTTCAGTGTTCGAAAGCTTCATTGGTTACAGGTGGGTGCAAAAGTGATAAATTTGTTGTTGTGTCATAATCCCCACCTTCTGCTTTTGGTTTATAAATGCGATAAATTGCAAAAGGTTCATCATTGATAGGAGATCTATTAACCAGGGGGTAGTGGTTATGCGACCCAATTTTATTTTCCTTATCTTTGAAGAGTCCTTGTATTTTCAAGCTATAAGAGGATAGCCGGAACTATGTGACCTAAGGACTCAATATCTAAATTGTTGAGGTGATGGCTCGCATTGGAAACAAATTGGAGAACATTAGTACAGTCTTTTTTATTATACTTCATACCTCGAGTCGGATATATTCGTACCCTCGGAAATAAATGATTCATACCAGTGACCGAATATATTCATAATACGACTTCTATCATTCAAACTATCAACTAGAAAAATTCATACCCCTATACCCTACCCCAGCTGACTAACTAATTGGACCAGTCTTGATTTCGACAAATTAGTCCAATTTGTCAAAGTAATCATTTCACTTTTATTTTGGGGTTTGGTAGCATTTAATAGTAAACCTTGTCCCTGGTCTACAAATAGTTCTGTAGCCTATACTATACCCGATTTCCACCATTAATTCACGACCCTAGAATAATACCATTTCCATACACAAGTTGAAATATTCACTAGCATGTCTACAGAACCCCTCGTAACTCTCGGTTGAGATGTTATTGGTAGCTTCTCTCACTCTAGGTGTTAATTGTTCCTTCCTACTTAAGTTTGACCTTTTAACTTTAGATTTACAAACTGACCAAAATTCCTCAATTGCATTCAAGGCGGGGGAATATGGAGGTAAAAACACAAGTTCCAATCCTCTCAGGGCGACCAACAATTGTAGGTCACGCCTTTTGTGAATTGAAGCATTATCGACGATTAAATATTTCAAATTCTTGAGTTCACGATTTGTCTCAATTTCCTTAATCACACTTTTGATAAATAGGTAGAAATGATCTGCTGTAGTACCTTTAGGGATGACCAGGGATTTTTCAGAATCCAATTTTCTTTTCTTATTTTCTGAAAGTTTGACTGGACTTCTTACCTTCAAATCAATGCATCCTTTGGAAGAAATTGCACCGAGGAATGATACATTGGCACCATTGGTAACAGGAACAGATATGACTGCCTTTTCACCAACAGCTGACCAGCCATATTCTCTTCTCATACTAATATTAAAGCCAGCTTCATCAATAAACACACAATTGTTCTTGAAATCGAGTTTGTCTTTATATTCTTTAGCCCATTCTTGTCTCTGTTTCTTAAGTTCTTCCAGATTCCGTCTAAGAGCCCACTTCGAAATTCTCTTGAGACTAAACTTACATTCTTTAGTTACAAATTTGTAGATCGTAGAACTGCTAGCCTTAATATCTTCAAAATTTCTTGTAAGGGCTTCCAACATAAAATCCAAAGTTACTGTGGCATCATCTTCAATCAATTTCTTCAAATATTCCTTATGGACTACAGTAAGAAGTGGCTTACGGCCACGCTTCTTTGGTGGACGATAAAT